>WYDI02019138.1:0-15076 GCA_009867235.2 Psittacus erithacus | reverse complement strand
GAGAGGAGAGGAGAGGAGAGGAGAGGAGAGGAGAGGAGAGGAGAGGAGAGGAGAGGCGCGGTGCGGTGAGGGGCAGGGTGGGGGGGGGGGGAGGGGGGAGAGGAGGGGGGAAGGGGGGGAGAGGGAGAGGGAAGAAAAGGAAGGAAAAGGAAGGAACGAAAAGGAAGAGTGAAAGAACAAGAGAGCAAGAAAAAAGCCAGAGCTCATTTAGTCTCCCTGTGAACTCCCTGTGAGGTCTAGAAGGTTTCATTATCAGTGATAATTTAGCTAAGAAACATCTGACCTGAATCAGCTTATGCAGCTATTTGGTCCTTTCTACACTTTAAAAATAAATCCTTCATCCCCAGCTGGATAAAATAGAGTTTTGCATTCCCCCTTGCATGGCAAGGGAGATTTAATCCACGCCAAGGTTTTGGTCAGATATTTTTCAAATACTGGCTTAAATTTTTAATTTGGACTTTGATATCCAAACAGGCCCAGCTGTAGTCCTCCTGGGGATCCTTCCAGAGACCTGGACTTTGAACAGGGTCCGCAAAAACAGAAGAAGCTACTGAAAATTCTGATGGCTGGTGCTGAACTACTGAGCACTACAATAAACTGAAAACCAGCACATCCTGGCACTTGGAGGGACTGTTCAGAAAGAGCTTCTCAAATGAGAACAAATGGAAATATAGTATGTAGAGGCAGGAAATACTTGTGCATTTGTGTCTCCATCTGGGAAATATTCTGGGAATGTTCTCAGTAACACCAGATTAACACCTTGAAAAGAGAAAAGCAAATAAACATGGCTGGATACAGTTTTATTATTTGCTTCCTTCGGTTTTGATTTCCTCTACTCATTGCATGTACTGCGTACACTTTTTCTTCTAGATGTGGCCCTAGATAACCATATGTTAATTCTTTGGATTCTGACCAATCAAAAAAAAAAACTCAAAATTGACTGTTTTTATCTTATAGTCAGCCTAAGTCTTCTTAGATCTTCTGAAATGCCACTTTAATGCAGGTTGTGTCCAGCTGTTCCTTTGTGACAAGTCAAGAGCTTGTAACATCTTAGTCATTTTCCTATTGATTTAGGTTCAATGCCCATTAGAAATGTCAAGCTTTGGTATGCTAATATCTGGTCTCAACAGCAAAAATTAATGCTACAGACACAACTTTTTGTACAGTCATTATTGTATGTTCAGCACAACGTAGCTGATCTTAAAGTTTCACTTGAACACTACACTTTGGATAAATTAGGGATATCGATGTCATTACACCTGAGTTAATTGAGACTGTATGAATCACCTGGGTTTGAAACAGGAAAATTTGACTGTGTTATGACAGCTTAAATCTGAGCTGGTGTGAACAGGTATTTGTTCATCATTGTCTGATACTACATAGTCTCTGACAACTTTAGAAGATGGCAGACTCAGCTTTTGTTCCCAGGGCCCTAATGGACTGGAATCCTTCATATTGGTTATCATGTTTCACAAAGCATTTCTTAAACTTTTCTCTCCAAAATAAAAACATATTTTCCTAATGATGTACTTACAATGCATTATTACATTGCAATGTACATTAAAGTACACCGTCATGTGTCACTGAATATAGAAAAAAATATGGTAGGGCAGAATGGAAATATGTTAGAAAAATTATCTCTGAAGTATGTCCACCATCTCTTTTTTCTATCGTCCCTAGCTTTAACCAACCATTATATATGTGTCCTGTTTCATGAGCACAAAATTCACTAAGAAAAATGAAGTGTAATAAGAGATGTCAACTACAAAAAAGCAAAACTCCAAAACCAAAAAAGTCATTTTACAATCATTTTACAAACAGGCAGTCAGATGGGGAAGAGCATTTTTAAGGAGTCTGGCAATAATGAAAGGTGCCTGACTGGAATCCCTGGAGAATGAAGTTCTTGTTGCCACTGATTAATTCATGATATGCTGACAGCTTCCCCAATAGAATGACATCTGCCATGATTTGCTGCATAAACCTGCTTGCTAAAAGTGGTGTGGTCTGCTTTTGTGATATGAACTCACATCTCCAGGAGCTGCACTGTGTCCACCATCTCACTTCAGGAATTCTGAAACAGCAAGCTCTTTCAGTAATTAGCCTGAACTTATCTGAAATGGTAAGAAGTTTCCCAGCCTATGATCAAGCCTAGAGATGGTATAGCCCACTTATTGCCTGTTTTTGTGGTAAAACTGGACAGCATCAAAATAAACTAAATTACTTGAGTTTAGTCTCTGCTTATTAAGCTTATCAATTATGTTGCTGGACAGAGCCTTGGGCAGCATCGTCTTGGGTGAGGCATCCTTGGATTTTAAGGTCCTTTCCAGCCCTAACCATTCTATGATTGTGTGATTCTGTTCCACTGAAGATCTTGATTTTCTCATGAAACCATAGGAAAGTGAAAAAATGTCAGGTCTGCACAATACAAAAAAAATCACTTGAAACAAGTGAAAGTTCTTAAAAATCTTGTATTTTGGAGAAGGCCAAGAAACTACTGTAAATGGAAATCAGGCTCTCTAAAGTAGCTGACTTTATGCAAAGTAGGCAAGTACAGTCAAAACACTTACAGCAATCAATTGAAGTTGTTGGGTAAAGTTTTTTCATGTCCCATAAATTATTGAACAGTTAATTTCATTTTTGTGCCTGCAAGACATTCTAGCTTTAGGATGACAGCTTTATCCATTAAAGAGAGTGTGGTGACAGCAGTACAGAGAGTGCTGAGAATGCAGGGAGGGAAGTCCCATTCTCAGCTGCATTACCACTGAGAAATACTGGGACACATCAACATCTTAATCAATATGCGAGAGTCAATTACTGAGGAAGCACGAGGCTTAAGGAGGATCTGATTATTAGGTTCACGTTTAGTCTACCAAATGGGTGAAGTCAATACAAAGCTGAACATCACACAGAAAATACATAACCATCCACTCTTACCCAGCCTTTCTCCCCTTCTCCTCCCTTGAGCCAGATTCACACATACTTCTTTTTCATATTGCAAGGGTAGATCTCAATGCCAGCAGCAAAAAGGACAGGAACAGAAAAGATTGCAAGGCCAAACTGTGTCTTTGGAACCAGGGAGACTACACCTGCATGGCTCCAAACATACATTTCTGGAGATAAATATCCTTTCAGGAGAAAAAGTTTAGTTCTTCAAAATCTGTGTTTCTGTTTTCCTCCCTTCTGGGGGATTCAGCAGATCAAGGCACTTACTGAGTTCTGGGAATGCAAGTAGTAGAGAGGTGTTTGTTGTTTTTTCTTTTTGCAGAAGGGAGGTAAGATGCTACCTGGGTCACTCACTGTCTAGATTTATATTCTGGGTAGTTCCATGGGATTGAAGAAGAGGTGAGGAAGCATGAATGGAAACAAGAATAGAATTTGGTAACTTAGTACCTTTCATGTAGTGTCTAAAGTGACCTCAGATATATTATCTGCTCCCTATGCTTGTTGATTTGATTATTGCTTGATAGCAAAGTCAATGGAGCTGAATCATTGCTTTTTCAGGCACAGTATGAATACATGGAATAGCTGGTTTCGCCAATAGCCAGGTGTTTTACGTCCATTTTTTGGCTAGCTGTGGTGGTTCCATTTTAAAAGGAAAGGTCAGAAGGTGAAAGCAGTGACTGAATACTGGAAACTGAATCCTTCACTTGCTTAGGGGAAGAGATTTATACCGGAAGCAATTCTATTTGTAAGTCCTTGAAGATTCAGAAGTGTATGGAAAAAAAAGCAATTAAGAATTGTGAAAAAAATTGAAAAGAATTGTGAAAAGAATTAATAGTGTAAGCTGACCAGGCAGTACAAAACAACTGCTTGCTACACTAAAGTATGGATCTAAGTTTGGAAAAAAAGAACAAAGACAGTTTTAAAGGAGGTACTATGGACCTATGGACTTGCCCTGAAGTCGCCTGTAATGTTAGGGTTTACTTCCATGGTGCAAGATCTGCTTAGTCTTCAAAGTTATCTTCAGGTGTGACTGTACTCTCAGTGGAAACCCTGCAGAGCAAAGGGAAGAGAAAAGGCTGGTCTCTCCTGCATAGGGAGGACTCAGCACCAGGAGTCTCCCTGAACCTGGACTAAAAGTCCCTAGTCTTGGGTGACACAGAATAGCGCGAGGGAAGCAGAAAATGGGAAAGGTGTGGCCAGAGAACAGGCTGCATTAGGAAGAGCACAGCTGACTAATTCGGCTGCAGCACTGCCTTAGTACCACAACAGAAGCCAGGGTGGCCTGGCCTGAAGATTTGGGGCAAGGTCTGAGAAACCTCCTGTTTCCACTTATGCAAAGCAGAAAACTTGCTGTGATGTGCTGAGGACATAAGTATACCTGGCAGGTAATGTGCTTTTCCTTCATTTTTGCTACCAAGGAGGTAATTAAAAGCGGTGTAAAACAGCAGTTTAAGGGTGGAAAAGGTGCGTCCTAGAAATTAGAAAAGCAAACAAAATAAGCTGATGTCATCCACTGCATGGAACTTTCTCACCTTTGTTTTTACCAGAGAAAAAATTGTGGAAAAAAGTTGGCAGTGTAAAGGAATATTGAAAGCATGACATATTTGTCTGTTAAGTAAAAATATGAACAGCTATGGAGATCTGGTGCTATGGTGCTAAGTTTTAACTTCAGTAACATTCATCTAGTGCCAGGAAACACTAGATTTAGTACCTGAGGGATTGCAGTCTCAAATACCTTCTACATTTTGTTTTAATATGCTGCCAAGAATTTAAATTGGTAAAAGATGGGGACTGACAAAAAATTGATCCCCAAGAGCTTTTCTGGCACAGGTTTATCAGGGAATATGGTACCATTATTTTTTTTATAATTATTTCTTTTGGTGGTGGTTGGGGAGCTCATTTATAACTGTGTGGCTTCTACTCCCAGATGTATTTTTAAAAATCTTAAATAAACAAAGGTTTTGATTTTATTGGTGGCACTAGGAGCTGTCATTCATTTTATATACAATATGCTGTCTTGGATCATAGTCATTTTAACATACTTCTTCAAAGGTCAAGAGCAGGCAACAGGAAAAGGAAACCTGATTGTGGGGTACACATTCCCTCCAAACCACTACCACCCATCTGGTGCCTTTCTGTTTCAGTGAGAGATGATCTTATAATACAAAGCAAAGTCAGGCAACTCTCTTAGGCCCCGTCCTGCTTTTGCTGAAGTCAACAACTAGCATGTGTTTTGCAGTACATGTAATGGGAGCAGGCATTTCACAGGGAAACACAGGTTTACAAAGGAAAGGCTGGACTTCTGCTGGAGATAGACATCTAACAAATGACACTTAACCTGTACTGGATTAATAATAACCTTCTTATCTTCCCAATGAATAGAGGGTCTCTGTGATGCCTCAGTGAAAAGGGAAGCCAAGAATCCCTTTCCTATATTGGCACTGGAACCCAAATTAGTTGATGTAAAGTCTAGAGTCATCTTACAATATTGGGTAGGAAAGAGAAGGGGTATCTAATTTGCATGCTGATTCTGTTGTCTGTGTCTCAAGCCCAGGAAATTTGCTTTGGCCCCAGGAATGGAGACTGCTAGTAGTCTCAGTGCTAGCTCTATGAAGATGAGGACTGCCTTCGGCCTTCATCCGCCACCTTCAAGCTTTATGCTTTATGACCTGTAAACCCTTTACACTTATCAAACAGCAAACTACAAATAAGACCTCTGTCAAACAAGTTTAGTCAGTTACCCAAGGTGATATAGCAAAAAATAGAATAGGGAGTAAAATCACAGAAGTTTCTGATTTCCAGATTTATATTCATTTCATCAGGTCAGGTTGCGGCCAACAACAGCACATATGAAACACGAAGGTAATATATACAATGCTATCTTTATGGTCCCACATTGCTCTCAAATGCCATAACCACATCTCCCTAAATGTACTTTCAGGTTCACTCAGTAACAATTTATAGGGTTTGGTAGGTTTCTTTTTGTGAAAAGAATTTGTCATCTTGTCCCCTGAACAGACAAGCATGGCTTGTGCTGCCTGGAATGCCTTCAGTTTTACTGTACAATTAGATTAGACCTCTTATGACTTGTACACTTTCTGACACTTGTGGTATGGATAAGCTATCCATTTGGTTATTTTTTCTCTGTAGCTCAAAGTACAAGATAAAATTCCTTTCACCTGTTGAAAAAAAAATATTTTCTGTTGTATAGAAGCTATGTAGGCTTTGGTCTTCCCTTGCATTTTGCTGTTAAAAGAGCAAGCACAATAGTTTTATTATTAAAAGAATTATTGCTTAGGTTTATAGTATGCCTTTTACCTTGAAGGAACACAAAACACTTTTCAAATTGCAGCTTAGACCTGGCAAGCTTCTGTGCCCTCACAGCATCCTGTTGACTTGAATGATGTTCCCAACACATAAAGATTTCTCCATATGGTTCCACTTGCAGATCTGGCCTTCAAGGCACAATTTGTCCCTATGCCAAGAGAATAAAAGCACTTTGAAGAAAGGAAACTTTATACATTTCATCTCAGAGTTTCCACCTGGGCTTTGTTCCTTGTGGAAGGAGAGGGGTTATGAGCTTCCAAAAGCAATGGGTGTTCTAGGATCTGCCGAAGACCCCAGTGCCAGAGCCCACTTTTTTACTGGCCCTGCCATAATGCTGCATTCTGAGTAGCCCTGTTGCCTTTTCTGTATACTGTGGCGCATGAAAGTCACCTCTCCTGCACCGTTCTCCCATTTATCTGAGGGAGTATGCACACCCACGCATGCGCATGGCATGCATTTGCCGTCCATGGCTGTGAGGAGGATGGGATTATTCCCCCTTCACAAGGTGACATTAGCAGCGCTAGGGATGACAGTATTGCATGTGAGAGACTGTCCCCAAAGCAGGAAATATTCCTCAACAGATGACTGAGCATAATCTCAGCAAAGCAGTTGTCCACAGAACCGAGTGACAGGGAGGATGCAACTGCAGAGTCAGTACCTTCCCCAGCCTCCTTCCCTGAGGTGTAACATATGGATGAGTTTCTCTTCCTCTCCAAAAGCAGAAATAATTCCCAAGCACTTTACAAACAGTGTTCAATCTGTATGACATCCTGCAGAGAAATTCAGCCACTCATTGACAGGGTGGTTTGCTAGGGGAGCATTGTCCCTTATTGGTATCATGGAGTGGAATTTAGCAGGCTATCTATGCAGGGAAGTTTAGTTAGCATACCCGGGTTAATATCACTACTCACTAAAAATTTGAATAAAATATCTGGAGAATATAAGGGCAAACACTCACTTTAAGCTAACTTCCAACCATAGTTCACATGAAAGTCCCTGACATTTGTTCATTGCTTTCTCTGTGTAAAGGTCATACATACCCATTAGTATATGTAATTTGCCATACACTACATATGCAAGTGTATAAATTGCTAGCATAATTTCCTGCAGAGTCTTTATTTATACTGACAGTTTCTGTTGCAAGTAGGGAATAGATAGGTCCACTTCGTGATTTGAAGATCTGAAGAGAATGCTGTTGTAAGAACCATGCCTTCAGTATGGAAAGGCTAAAATCTTACCAAATGAGTTGCAAATCAGCAACACAGGGAAAAAAATCTCAAAATTGGGCTTCTGAAAATTGTTTACAGGCGTGATATAGTGCAGCTTGTCCCCACACTTAATTTATAGTGAATTTGTGGTAACTTACGAAGTAGCTCCTTTTATGAGAAATTATTTAACACATGGTTTCACTCTGTTCTACAAATAGCCAATATATACTTTTGCCTGTTAATATGGGCTCTTTGTTACTTTAGATAGGTAAAATACTCCATTAAAACAAATACATGAAAATGTCTTCTTTTAGAATATATTTAGTCAAAGAAACATGCACATCCAGTTAAATCCCTTGTTTATCTTTTCTACTTGAAGCATGTGTTCATTAATTGCTTGAATGTTCCACAATGTCATAACTAGCTAGAAGCATCCTAACTGAATATACTCCACACAATCACCTCAGATCAATGCGGTGGTAGGTCTCCTTTCATCCGTAGTCCAATAACCCCCCTCCAACAACAGAGGTCCTTTGCAGGCACAGGGCCCTGATTTATGTTTAATGCAGCAGTGTTTTTACTGCTTTTGGCACAGGATGTTCGAAAGAGGTGAAAAAGACATACAGGCAAAAAGTCTGTTTAGAAAACAATTCCAACATAAGCACCATATGCTTTCAACTCATAGGTTCATTTCCAGGCAAGCCACCTCAGCAAGCACAACAATTAGTTCCCTTTTTAATTTTTGCCCCTTGAAAAGGGGGAAAGGGGACAGAGTATGTTGAGGGGGAAGGAGGGGTGTCATTTCCTTCCAATAGGATTTTTTATTAGGGTTTTTTAACAGTTTTTCTTTCACTCTGCTGGTTTACTGCCTTGTATCTATCTACCCCTCAGGAATTTAAAAGCCTCTTGTAAGTATTATTACATTTTCAAAGTGTATTTTCTGATTGTGTGTATGTGTGCCTATGTTGGAGGAAGTCAAACCTTCATGCACTAAAGGGACAGACTGACTTATATCATCATTGGTCCACCAGCTTCTGTGCAGAGATGGCAATTTGCACCAGCTGGGAGCATGCCTCCGTAGTGTCTCATTCATTCCTGGATGTGCAGACACCAAGCTAATGCTGCACGTAACTTTTGTATTTGGTCAAATCTTTTGATGTGTACATGGAATAGATTTCTCTGAACTGGGAAAAGAAAGCCCACATTGCTAAAATAAATGTAGAAGCTGTAAGAGGAGAAAACAGAACTAATAAAACTCATCAGTTTTGTTACCCCTTTGTTCTGTGTTATTGCTGATCAGGAGAAAAGCCTTAATAACTTCACAAAAAATGAGGCATTTTTGATCCCTCAAGGATCATCTACTTCAGCCTTTCTTGGCAAAAACATGGTCTAGACAAGATGGCCCAGCACCCTGTCCAGCAAATCTTTAAAGTGTCCAATGCTGGGGAATCCACCGCTTCCCTGGGGAGGTTATTCCAGTGGCTGACTGTTGTAATTGTGAAAATTTTTCCTCTTGAGTCCAATTAGAATCTCCCCAGGAGTAACTTGTACCCATTTACTCGTTGTCCTTTCCATGAGACTCCTTTTAAAAAGGGAGTATTTGTCTTCTTTGTAGCCACCCTTTGAACACTGGAACATGGTGACAAGGTCTCCCTAAGCCTTCCTTTCTCAAGGCTGAACAAACCCAGGTCTCTCAGCCTTTCCCCAAACGCTGGTTTCCAGTCCTGTGATCATCTTTGTGGCCCCTCTTTGGACCCTCTTCATCCTCCCCATGTCTTTTCTGTACATTGAGGAACAAAAGTGAACACAGTATTCCAGGTTTGGCCTAAAAAAATAGGGCTTTACACAGGAGCATTGTCAGTATCTGTACATGAACTGGGAATACAGGGCTTCCCAACTTTTAATAATAAAGTTGTTTTTATTTTTCCAGGAATTCAGTCTTTTGGTCTCTGGGGCTCAGCAAAAGGCAGCAAAAGAAGTGTTCCCTTTTTTGATTTCACAACAAAGGGAAGGTGGAGGTTAATCATGAGCAGTAACTGATCACTAGACACCTAGAAAAAATAGGGTTTGAAATTTATACAGTATCTAATATAGTGTCTATAGCTAGAGGTTATCCGTTCACTTAGGACAAGATCTAGATCACTACTGGTTGTACAGTAGTGGCTGACTTAAATTATTCAATGAATAATATGTCATTTTCATAATCCAGCCAAAGCCTATGTATGGAATAATATACTCACTGAGTACTTTTGCTGTAAGTTCCAAGAAATTATTTGCAAATAAATTCAGAAGTTTCTTGACCAGTTCAATTGCATGTGGGCTTCAGGCTTTTAAAACAGTGCCTTCCTAGGGCAAAGGAATACCCACATCTGGGAGCATATGGAGCCGTATTAAGCTTGCTGCTAGATCTGCAGCAGGAAACAAAGTTTACATGGGAATGAAAGGGCCAGTAATGTGAACAGCCCTCGATATTCCCTCTGCCATGTTCTGTGGTTGGAAAATATCAAATTCTTCTCCCAGGTCTTAGTACGGGAGACATTCTTTCTTTTTTCTTTTTTTTTTAATTAAAAAAATAAAACAGGGAAATTCAAGCAGAATGGGGACAGAGGTGAGGAGGATACAGGAAAAGGTGTGCCTTTCCTTTTTTCATCAAAAGCCTTTTGAAACCTCAAAAGTTAATGCCAGTGACACCATCTGCCCAAGGATCCCAAGGCACTTTACAAACATCAGCAGACCTGCCTGTCACAGGAAGGAGCCTCAGTAGACAGGAGTTAGCTCAGGATTAACAGTGTGCTGGGAGGTTAGTTGGCATACTGACGATCAAGATTGCCTCACTGAGAGAATCTGGTGGGACCTTGAGGATCCTTTTGTGCTAAGTGTTACCTGCTTGGACACCTTCCTCCAAAGTCCTGCCTGACAGCACACACTCTTAAGAAAGGATGAAATGGAGTCTGTTTAAAAGATGAATTTTCTTTTCTGTAAAAGGCAGTGATCTTTTTGTTCAGTTTTTCCTTTTATTTCAGAGGAACAGAGATGTCAACCAAGGGAAAAACAAGACAAGATGATCCCGAGAGATGCCACTTCCACCAGTGTGATGCCTGTGCCAGAGTGCTGTGCTGCACCAGCAACTATAAGGGGAAAATATTTGTGACAATAACAATATGACACTAGGAGAGAGAGAAGGGGGAGAGAATTTCTGGAATGAAGGGAATTAGCTAGAGGTCAGGGAGTTGAAGCATGAATGGTGACATGAATGCATAGAAAGGAACCCACCTGGGCAAGGCATCTTTTCTGGGCTGGATTTTGGTTTGTTAGTAAAATTTAATCTGGGGAGGGAGAGTGTCTTTCTTTACTTGCCTGGAAACTAAAGATGGGCAACTCAGGTTTGGGACTTGCCACTAAACAATGCATAAGTAGAGATGCAGATCCAAACAATACAGCGCTGCTAGCGCAAAATCAAATTTTCCTGTTTCTGGATTCTCTGCCTGCCTTGGCTTTTGCAGCCTCTGCCTCTTGCTTGCCCAATCTGCCCTTCAGTCACCCTTCAGTCTGTGTCTGGACAATACTTCACGTCAGTTCATAAAATCCTATCAATCCATTTTCTCTCTTTTTTTTTTTTTTTCAAAGCATCAGACTAGCAATCGCATGTCTGCCCCATTGACCACAAACTCATATATTCTCCCGCCTCCTCCTCCTTTTTCTTCTTTTTTTTTTTCCCTGGCAATTAAAGAAAGTAAAATCTAAGACCAAACAAATCAATGTTTACAGATTTGTAATAAGTTTCTTTGTATTTATTTATTTATTTCCTCTTTAGTCACTAAAGAAGCAGCAGCAACTTGCAAGGAGCAGTTGTTGCCAGAGGGTGAATCATAGCTATATTGATCTGATTATGTAAAAGCTCAGAGGATCCTAAAGCCAGATACAGAAATATCTCATAGTCCAAACCCTGTGGGACACACACTAGTAAAAAAGCAATCTTTATATTGTTCCTGATAAAAGCATCATTAGTTTCCTCACAGTGAAACCATTTCTCTGCTGATACAGTATATGGTTTTCCTTTTCTCTAGAATCCACTCAGACATAATTAACACTCAGTTACGAGACTTCAGCTTCCCTCTGGAGTGCGTGTTTCAAGGCTGGCGAGAATGTGGACTTACAAGCCTGAGAGCCTCTGAATCGCTTGCCTTTCCATGAAACAGAGGTCTGTCACCTGGGGCATGGGGTGCACTGGACCTGGGTTGCAGCACCCACTCTTGGGCCCTTGGTTGCCCATCCAGTGGGGGTGCAGATGCCTGGTGCTCCCACTGTTGCTCTGCCAGCAACTGTCTCTCACTCACTTCCAGGCTTTATACCACAACAAACACAAGAAATCACACAAACACAGGCACATGGACCTGCACAGGCAGACATGTTCCCAGCTAGTCACAACAAAACACTCAAATGTGTGGTTTTCTGTGGAGCAGCTACTTGCAGGCATCCCAGCATTCTGCAGCTGTGGCTGGCTTGAAGGTGGGGTTGAAAGGGGATAGGGGCAAAAAGTTTAAACTAAAAGGATACAGAGACCTGAGACTACACAGTTTTATCTACTTTTATTATCCATGTGTCTAATATATGGGCAGACTGAAATGGGGATAGGCAAATTCATTAACTTCAGTTTTTTTCTGTATATGGCGAAGGAAAAATACAATCTGCATTTCAGAAACCTATCCTCTTTGTACATGCCTTCATGATAGAGAAAAAATGCACGTAAGTCTACTTCACTCACCTCTGGATCTTTCTTTCTTAGCAACCTCAGTCTTCTTTTGGCCCAGCCAAATGAAAGTGCCAATGAATTTTAACATCCCTGGTTTGAATCAGCAACGTGGGACTTGCGTTACCATGGTACTTGAGGTGATACTAGACAGACATGGCACAGCTATGCTACTTGCTAAAGTGCTTCAGAGAGGAAACCTTGTGTAGGTGAGAGAAGGGAAAGGGTCATTTCAATGCTTGCACCTGTCTTCTCTTCAAATCAATGTGGAAACTCCTCAAGGAAACTTTAAGACATCAGGAAGTTTTGCTGATAACTCTAACTCATTTATACACACACAATTTGAAACAATCACAGAAAAGACTAAATGTCTAAATGTGATGATTTTGGGGGGGTCATTTTACCTAATTACAAATTTTCCCTATTGCAAAAGCCTTGAACCTTATTGCAGCACCCAACAATTGAGATTATCCTTTTTTGTTTCTCTCTCTCTGTCCAATTCATGTTTTCTTCTTTCTCAAAGCTGTTCTATCGGCTGCAACCCTGGCTGGCATAACCCTTGAACCCTTCAGAAAGTGCCACATAGCTGCATAGAGGCTAAAGCACAACATTTAGGAGGCTTATAAAAGCAAGCCTGCTGAGCACTTTGCATAACCAGTGCTTAAGAAGAAAAGCTGTTCACATAAATAATTTATTTGCCTTACCATTTGCAGTGATTTTTCATCATCAACACAGGAATAACTCCAGTGGTTTCAAGTTTCTTCAGCTGCTTCTGCAGCACCCACAATGGCAGATGCAGAACTGTATACAATAGTAAGTGCAAGGTAGCAACCTTTCTGCCTGATTAACTTGTTCCAGTAGGACAGATTATTACTGCTCACAGCTATGCCTGTCTCTCTTTGTAAGATGATACTAAAGCCCAGAGTCCTGAGTACCTTCAATCAGAAGGAAGCCACAAAATAGTGTCTTCATCAATAGAGGTTGAGCCCACTACATGTCTCCTATGGTTGGACTTGGTGCATGGTCTCTGGATCTCTTTCAGCAAAAAGATGAGAGCAAATCTCATGAAAAGAGGGCTTCAATTATTAGAAAAGTGATTCACCCATAATTTATGCATTAACATAGGAAGCTTTTAAGCAAATATTAAATGCATTAGGTTATGGTGGTTTTACTCTGAATTCTGAACACAGATATGTAGTTGAACCACATAAACTAGGAGTCTTCTCCTGGCACACCTGAGGTCTTCAGTGGTTTTAATGGTAACTTTAGAGAAGACTCAGCATTTTGCATGATCTTTGTAATCCAAGAGAGCTGCTAGTATGGCCCACAGCATGGCAAGTCTGTCCAAAACATCCGTAAATGTCTGTCCCTTCAGTGCTCTCAGCATTCAAAGTAGGTGAACCTGACACCTCATTTGTGACCAAGAAGTCTGGCTCATATTTAGTAGATGGCATGTGACCTGAACACATCTGTATTCCCAAGATCCATTCTCTCTGAAGTCCTCAAAATTTTTGACCCAAGAGCAGCTGACATGTTCAGAAAGAAGGTGTATAAGAAAACCTTCTGTGAGAAAGTATAAAATAAACAAATGCCTTTTGAGCAAATTCTGCAGTTTTTGAGTAGCTGACACACGATTTTGTTTTTAATAGATATACTGACTGAAATATTCTTTAATTAGAATGGTTTTAATTAGAATTTACTTCCACATATAAGCTACAAACTCGGGTTCCAACTTAATTTACCTGAAAATATCATCATTTCTGCTTTAGAACATTTATGCTATCTGTTCACTGGAATTAAGTTATTCTTATTGTCCTTCTTCACTGTAACAATCTGGGGCTTTTTTTCTGTACAAAAAAAAAGGCAGCAGTGAGAGCTTCAAGGAAAACTTGTGGCCAAGCCAGCCAGTGTCAGTGGAATTACATGACTGCTAAATGTGAATCTGCATTTTGATCAGTCTTTTCAACTGCTAACATGGCTAAACACAAATGGTTAAGTTCATACAACAAACAACCATCTGATTTATTTTGCGCTGTCTACATCCATCCATCAAGAAACCCTCCTTTTACAAAGGTGTTTTTGCATTGAAAAATATACAGTTCAATGGCTTATTCTCTGCGAGAATTAATAAACCCCTGAAAATTGCTGTGCACAACATCTTTAATAGCTCTGTCTATCTGCTTCCCAGTCTCTATCCCTTGAAAATAAAACAAACTCTAACTATAAATCAAGGCCACTGAAATGAAGGCTAGTCGCACATCACAGAGAATGATTTTATAGGTGGAACGTGGGCTTGCTAATTTCTAGAATAAATTATTGTGCTTTATGCAGTTCCATTTATGCACTTTAAGTTAAGAAGTCTCAAAAACAAAATCACAAGCCCTATTACAGGCTGATTTTAACATGTCTCATTTTTTTTCCATTATAAAACATTTAGATGACAATGTGCCAGGAAATCCCTTTCATTAAAATAAACACTGATACACACGTTGTGAAGTTATCTCACTTATAATATCAATGATCTTTAATAGAGTTGTTTTATTACCAGAATAACATTTCTGCCCGATGGTCTGGAGTCAATATTTAACAGATTTAGGTCAGATTTAGTAATAGGATTTTGCAAAAATGTGGCAAGACCAAATTCTGGCTGCAGACTCAGAAACTAGGTTTACAGATTACAAAATGAGCATTTCCATAAATATGTATGTCTCATAAATATTTGAGAAAAAATGAAATGAAATCCAATATCTAAATTATTGTCTAATTAATAATTCCTTTGATGGGGCAGTGTTGAATACATAGTAAACATGTGAGAAGAAAGAGAAAGAGCAAGCAAGAAGGAAAGAAG
>WYDI02019131.1:0-15114 GCA_009867235.2 Psittacus erithacus | reverse complement strand
CCCTTCCCTTCCCTTCCCTTCCCTTCCCTTCCCTTCCCTTCCCTTCCCTTCCCTTCCCTTCCCTTCCCTTTCCCTTCCCTTTCCATTACAGTTTGCTTATATCTCCTAATATAAATAATGTAAACAATACGACATAAAATTAATATAACTTTGTTCCAATTTTTTTTTTAGTGAAAATAAAAGTTCAGTTAAAAAAATAAATAGAAATGGAAGCAGAGGCAAGAATGCAATTATTCACCATGTGGCTGATTGGTATTACAGATTTCAGAAAAATTTCAGAAAAATGCTAATTCCAAGAATTTAATCAAATCTTCTTATTTCCTTTCTAAGTGTATAAAACAGATCTCACTTTATATTCAGAATTAGGTCTCCTTTCTATTTATTGCTTCAAGGCAAAAAATTAAAAGGAAATGGAAATTAAGCAAGTATCTACCACCGTCTGTGTGCAGGTCAACATTCAACTTGATATTGAAAACATAATAAATGCTGGATATAAGCCTTAACGCAGAATTCTTCTAGAAAGAAGGTTCCTGACAGCCATTGTATATTTAAAGAAATATTTAGCTGCCCAACATCTGAAAATAATAAGTTATTGACACTTAAAATGTTGAAACATAAAGGTCTCACGAGGCACACTTTAAATGCTGAAGAAATTAACTTCCTGTTATTTCAGAGTTTCTTCTTTTATCATTATATATATTTTTATTGTGATTTATTTCTTACGTCTTTGTGAATGAAACATAATGTTGATATTTAACAGAACCTAGATACTAAAAATGTATATTTGCAATTATCTTTTGTTATTAATTGCCCTTTAAGTGCTGCTATAATACTATAAAATTAAGTAAAATGTATTTTTTAAATAGGCAGAGATGTCTTTCTAAGTTAGCTTCATTACCTGGTTTTCACTTATGCAAATTATGATGGAAATTCTGTGGGTATGATCTGACTGGTGATTTCCACTTATTCCAGTGGAAATGAGGAACAATCATGATTAACCACTCTAAATCAGCTTTTGAACATTTTATATTATTTTACTTTTGTTCTGAGTACTTGTGTTTAAATGCAGTTCTCTTCTAAGAAAGTAATTAAGTTTACACAATATTGAAAAATATAATCAGAGTTAAGATCCAACGCAACAGTTATAGTGCTCTGGTAACTATCAAATACCTCTGACTGTATCCACTTTTGAATTCATTGTTTAATAGAAGAAAACTCCACAACTATATTATTTTCCCTTTTTCTTTGCATGGGAAAATCAACCTAAGCAACATGTAAAAAGCTTTTTGGTTTTTAATTTACTTTTAGTTTTAATTAACAAAAATTTATTACAGTGTTTTCAATAGATTAGTTTTTTGACGCTACTCTTATTCTTCACTGTGCTGACCAAACCCTAGAAGAACTGGTAGCTCTGAAACTCTTTTACTATCTTTGAATCCCCAACCCAGATCTTTTTAATTTGTAGCTGATAGACGAGCTCTCTGGAACTCTGTATCCTATAACAGAAAAAAACCCCCACACATTAAAGCAAAATTAAAACACTGAAATTAATTCCAAATAACAATATCTATTGTACAGTCCTGTCCTAGTTGCAGCATACATCTGATCTGGAGCAGGGGCAGGGAAGAGCATTTTCTCTGCCAATAATAATCTTAATTGGGGGTCAACGCTACTTAAAGTTTATGTACCTGGAAGTCAGAATGTCTCCAATTCATGTATGAATAGTCCTGCATGAAGGTGTGTGTATGCTCACAATCTGCTTGAATGTAAGGTGTATTCATTCTTGATATGGAGACGTTCAAAAAGAGCATAAATTGAGTCAATAAAACTCAGAGAGAGAGATTTGGGTCACCTAAAAGAAGCCACATAGGGATTCATTCGCCTGAGCTAGGTGTAGTGCCATTTTACATGCTTGAGATGCCTAGCAGAGCATAGATCTCCAGTTTCTTTGCTACAAATTCATAGCTGCCAGTTCCCTGTCAATTCTTAGATACCAGTGGATTCTTGACTGCCACTAAATGCCTCTGCCTGAGTAGCTGCATCATGTTTTGACATGATTTTAAGTCTTTGGGCTAAATTATATTACTTCATTCAGAATTTCATCATTCTCTTTGGAATTACAGTAAAAATATGTCATAGAAGGGTGATAGCTAAAGAAAGATTAAGCTATGAGATATATTATGCAAATATAAAGTTAACAACAGCCTTTCAGTATATCAGCATTATTTCTTAAAGTCCTGGGCATATATGCACTATTGATAATCTATTTGTGTTGTTTACCTGTATTCATCCTTTGCTGGCAAAAGGTAGCAGCAGTGTTTTAGGATTTGAATTATAATACAGACCTTTGTACTCTTACTGAAGCATAATTTAGAAATAATTTACAGCCATCTGAAAGCATTCTGAGAATTTTTTATTGAAAAGATACTCTAATATTTGACTAACAGGAGACAAGAATATAGGATGGATATATTAAAAAAATCATACTTGTTGCCCACTGCATAGGAATAGGTGTAATTTATTTCACTCTCTTATTTAACCCTTTGGTATTTGAAGTGCAAAGCAAACTTGATTTTCTAATGGGGCTTTTTTCAGTATTTTTCTTTGCACAAATGAAATAATAATAATAATAATAATAATAAGGATCCAAGATCTGGATGCAAACTTAAAGATTTAATTCACCATCAAAACAATTCCATAAATTAAAGTATCTCTATATTGGTGTAGAAAGTCACTTGGGGAAAACATTTCATCATATATTGTAGCTGCTTTGTTTAATATGTTAGGTCATGTGTCACTGAACTTCAAATAGCAAAACACTAAATACTGAAATTTTAAGTAGTAAGTAACCATATAAACACTCATTATGCATTTATTTGCAGGTAGAAGAAAAACAGTCAGTTCACAAAATGGTATGCACAGGTGAAATTGAATGGTGAACTGGCAAGGTGCAATTGGGTAAGTGTCACTGTTATTCATGGTCTTGTATCCAAGTGAAAGTTTGTCTGCATTTTAATTAGTAAAGAACAGTTAGCATCTAAGTCTTACAAAATATAGAGCACTACTGCCCATATGTGATTACATTATGCCTTTATAAATATAAGAAGCATGCATTATTATTTATGTATTTCAAAGAGACAGACCAAGTATTTATTTTCCTTCGAGACAAAAATTTTCAATTATAGTATTGCTAAAGATCACTCTCAGTATCACTCTCATTGAGAGTTCAGATTTTGCAGTTTTGACTTCATCTGTCAATATAATAAATATATTTACTGAGCAGGCTCACAGTAGGAAATTTTACCCCGATACATTAAATTTCATAAGTACTTTAGTAGTTCTTGTGAAATCATACCTGACTAAATTCTTGTATATTTATAAACCAATTCCAAATTTTAATTTTTTGTTCGTAATTTACAAGCTCATATAACAGGAACTGTTTATACAAATAATTTACAAAACTATTTAAAAAAAAATCATTTTCTTTCCGTTTTACAGATTCAGGGTTATTCAGAGCATAAAATTTTTCATAGCTGCCAAATTTCAGTAATGAGAATTGATAGTTGGTAGTTGCTTTGAGTGGATCCTTTTGAGTGTGCACAGGTCTGCCATTGTGCATAACTGGACTCCAACAGGCCTGCACTTTTTCTGGTTTTCCACTAGAAATTATGGTGGGCTTCATTGGATGTAATTTGTCTCATGTCTGAAGATAATCATCAGAAGAAACTTTTATAACGTGTGAAGAAAGACTGAGACAGTTGGGATTGTTTAGCCTGAAGAACAGAAGGCTCAGAGAAGACCTAATTTTGGCCTATCAACACTAAAAAGGGGCTCCTAAGAAAAATGGAGAAAATTGAGAGACTATTCATCAGGGCCTATAGGGACAAGACAATGGGCTACAGTTTAAAACTGAAAGAGGGTAGGTTTAGATTAAATATGAGGAAGAAATTCTTTACTGAGAGGGTGGTGAGGAACTGGCACAGTTGCCCAGAGAAGATGTGGCTGCCCCATCCCTGGAAGTGTTCAAGGACAGGTTGGATGGGGCTTTGAGCATCCTGGTCTAATGAAAGAAGGTCATGGCCATGGACATATAGTTCAGCCTCCAAGGTGAGTGGGGGATGGGGGTGGACTAAATGACCTTTAAAGATCCCTTCCAACACAAACTTTTGTATGATTTTTAGTACTATGGCAAACCCCATATAGGCAGATAATAGAGTTCAGATATGACAGTCTTTGAATACTTTTGGTTTTCAGCATGAAATATAATGAGATTTAAAGGTTATTGCTACGTATTTCCATGTCAAACTGTATCTCTGGTAAGGGAAGATCCTTAAACCCTACCCTAGTCTACAAAAAACTATGGTTCTCATCCCTAAAAATATAAAAAAAATTCTCACTCTGCATTTGCTATCTGTCTCAGAATGAAGTTATAATCTGATATCTACATGGAGCTAAACTTCTAACATTAAGAATTTTTATATGAATCATGTGGTTTAACAGTTAGCAAATTTATTTGAGATATGAATTGTGACAATTCCTTAAAAAGTCTAAGGGAATTTTCACTGTATTAAAGTAGTTTTCTCATCATTTTTTTATTCATTTGACCCATAATAGATAAGATGATCAGCAATTTTATTGGATGACTTCACCTAAGTAAAATGTATTTTTACTCTACTGTCTTTTTGGTGTGGAACCTACTCTGTGATCTAGAAGCAAATAAAAAAAAAAAAAAAGCTTTTTTTTTTACCGATGTGTTTAATTTTCCATTTTTTTTCTTTTTTTAAATGAGAGACTGACCCCTTGCACTTTCCTCCACTGTAGAACAATTACTATCTACTATTACTAACATTTTCAGAAATAAGTAATCTAGTCAGGACTAGAATAACAAGCACAGCTGACCAAGCCACTATGAACATGCCCTCCTTAGAGTCAGTTTCAACTGATGTTGTTCACTCATCCTCAATTAGACACTATCTTAGACTTACTGAATATTTACTTGCTAATCAGCAATTGCTACAGCAGTTTCATGGACTGTGGAGAAAATATTCAACTAGAATAGGGAAATGTAACTGCCATATTCAGTAGAGGCCCTAGTGATATATATAATGGTAACTTAATAAATAGATGACACTGTACTGAACTGGAATAGTACAAATTAGCAATTTTTCAAAGAAAAAGTAACATGATTTGTTAACCTCATGTTTTAATTTGAAAATTTAATAAATTGAAAATTAATGCAAGGGAGTTTTCCCATTGCATTCGATGATGTCGTAGTTTATCCCCAGCTGGTAACTCAGCACCACACAGCCACTTTCATACCCTTCCCTTTCCCTCCCCCAGCAGGATGGGGAGTAGAATCAAAAGAATATAAACCCCAGGGGTTGAGATAAGAACAGATTAATAACCAAAATAAAGTAAAATATAGTGATAACAGAAAGAATACCAACAATAACAATAATGATAATAATGGGAAGCAACAAGAGAAGAAATGAAAGCTCATAAAACACAGGTGATGCACAATACAACTGCTCATTACCCAATGACCAATATGCCCGACCTGAGCAGCGATCTGGACTTCTGGATAACTGCCTCCAGTTTATATACTGGGCATGATGTGCTGTATTATGGAATACCCCCTGGGCTAGTTTGGGTCAGGTGTCTTCTCTCTGCTTCCTCCCATCTTGTGCCCCTTCCTCACTGGCAAAGCATAAGACTGAAAAGTCCTTTACAGGGTAAGTGCTACTAAGCAACAACTAAAATATCAGTGTGCTATCAGCATTATTCCCAGACTAAAGCCAAAACACAGCACTGCACAAGCCACTAGGAAGAAAGATAACTGCTAGAGTTGAAACCAGGACAGAAGTTTACCATAAGTATAAATTAGCAGCTTAATATCTCAATTTCATAAATGCCCTCTTAAAAAAAATTCCTCCAAATGATACATTACTTTCAGATTGATCAATTAATGAAGACTTACTGTTTTGGAGAAAAAGACAGCATAATACACAATAAAAAATTTGTGTGGAAAAAAGGACAATGAATCTTTGTTTATGGCTTCATGTGCTTCATATATTTGTGCCATGATATTCATTTTTCATGATAGTACTAAAAACCAAACAGAGCATGAGGCTTAAGGGCCAGAGCAGTAGTATTACAAAATAATGCCAAAACTGCTGACAAAACTGCCTCAGTGATTTCTAAATTACTTTTAGCACTGATCACATACACTCAAGTGATAAAAATACTTTGGAGGAGTCCATGGAATGGGAAGTCTGAAAAAGAAACTATCTGTGTTCCCAGCCACACTGTATTTTGGTCTGACATCGTAATACCATGAGGCTTAAAGAAGCCTTGGTAGTTACTGATATATTAGAAGTCTTCATCTGTTTCTCTCACTGGTTCAGAGTCAGTTTCCAGAAGGGTTGTTTTATCAAGGACTGGAGCAAGAGAACCTTAGAGCATTCAAACATGGCTGAAATTTATCATATATTGCATATTTTCATAGCACACCCCTCCCTCCCTCACCCCCAGCGTGGTACCATGCATTCGTGCTGTAAGCTGGTCAATAGTGATGAGGAGCCTTGGTCTGCTTATTCTGAATGCTAGACCATGATTATTCCTACATATAAATCCAAGGTACTTCTTGAAGCACTAAGGGGTTTTTTTTTGTCCTTCAGTCTCAAAATGAATATAGAAAAACAGTATTAGAAAAATAGTATCATAAATGTTTAGTGAATGGCAAGAAAGTTATCAAGGGTAGGAAAACAAGCATTGATGTGACTTATAAGTTTGTTTCAGATTCTTCAGTCTGAAAAAAAAATTACCTAGAAGAGATGACAGAGAGCTTTTGTAACCAGTCTTGAGGCAATGAATATGGACCACTTTTTCTCTGCCTCTTCCCATTGAGGAACTATGGGACATCAGATGAAACTAACAGGTAACACAAAAGGAGACCATGTTGAACTTAGCCCCGCCTTGAGCAGGAGGTTGAACTAAATTTTCAACTTCCATTTTTAATAGGATTCTACAAGACATTTCTCAAAAACATAATCTGTAGGACATCTTCTTTCAGGATGCTGAGAACACTGAAAGCATACTTTGGTTTAAGGAAAGACTTGACAATTCTAGTTAATAAATTTATTGAAGTTTTCTAAATTCTTAAAAATCACTTTGATACAGGAAGCTGCAAATTACTGGACAGTACTTGGAAAAAGCATGCTTTTTTGGACATTATTTTCTAGCCTAGGTTTTGCTTATGCAATATAAGGATAGTGTGTTTGCTCTTGTGTAATTTCATGTTACCTTATTTGAAACTATTACTACATTTATTAATGTTATTAAAGGTGATAAATTTGCAAGAATGTCTGCATAGTCTGAATGGTTACTTTTTATAAGTCTCATTTGCTTTAACTTCTTCATCCTTTATTTTTCCGCCTTCTTTATCTTTTTTTTTTTTATAGGAGATATTATTGTGAGATATCACAGTAATCTCTGTCCACTTTTCTCTTCTCTTTTCATGTTAGCACTGAGTAAATTTCTTCAGCATTCGTTAAGATTCCTTTCACTAGATCTGCATAAAACGCAAGCCATCTTATCTAAATTAGCTCCATAGAGTCTCTCCACAGACAATAGAGAGATGCAGATACCTTGGCTGTATTAGATGAAGGAAAAAATACCCACCTTTTTCTTTTTCTTTTTTTCTTTTCTGTGCAAATCTTTCTGGCTATTTCTCTCTGTCAGCTGTTTGGTTAGGCTGTGACAAAACTAATGCAGCTGTCCTCCTCAGTTTCCATCTTGGCCTCATACAGTCCTTTCCTCAACATGGCAACTTACCTTGCATTCATGGTTAGATATGTCTGTTCTTTGAATCGTGTTACTGGCCTCCTGTTGCCTGCAATTTAGAGTCTAACAATCTATTTTCCAGAGTTTTGTTTTTTTGTTTGTTTTTGTTTTTTTTTTTTTTTTTTTATATATTCCAAATCATTCACTGGCAATTAGACTATGAATAGAGACAATACTGTGTTGTAGTGGCTGCTCTGCCTCTTTTTACCTAGCTGGAATCTTTCTACTCTCTGGCTATTGTGCAGGAGTCATGTATTTCTAGTGTCTGTCTAGGCTGCCCATGTTGGTGTGTGCTGGTGATGGTCTCTCTGCTGCAGTGCAGTAATTTCCCTCTGTCCAGTGCAAAAGGGAAACAGCTGAGGAAGGTTTCACAGAGGTGACTCTTAATAAAGCTCTGGTGTGGATTGAATAGCTTCCCAAGTACTAGAGCTTTAGTTAAGGACTTAGCTTGTGCTCAGTAGCCCCTGAACTCGTCAGACCAGTGCGTGAAAAAGCATTTACAAAGTTAGCAATCGCTCAGATATGCATAAGGCTTTTCATTTATTATGGAGATGAACTCTGATAATGAGATAGAGAATTATTTTAAACTGACATATAACAAAGTGTATTGAATACATTTTTATCAGTATATCTTACAGCAAATTAATGAAGTGATAATATAGTAATAGAGTACTGTCTGTTATATATTAAGATTTGGCTTAAAATAATGAACACATTATAGGAACTACTTCTGTTCCCACTGATGATTATGACAAAACTTCCATTAACTTACCAAGAACAAAAATTTGTCCAGGAGCAGTAAAAATAGGAGCAGAGAATATTTTTAAAGTTAAAATGATGTAACTTATAATAGAAATTAATATGCATTTAGGGGAAAATAACAGAACTAGTAAACTAGTGCATAGTTAGTAGTATTCCATTTCAAGCTAAATTGAAGGCTCAGGGGATGATAATGAACCTTTCACATCTGCTTCACTAATTGGAACATGAAAAGCAGACAGACTCCACATTGGGCTGCACAAAAATGTCATATTTGCTTCAAGAAGGGAATTGAAAAGCATCTGAAACCTCTGTTTTACCATGGTCTTTCAGAATCATCTGTTGCTAGCCTGAGAAAAGAAGAAAAATAAATAGGACAAATGTGACCAAACTGGAACTGAAACAGCATATTTTATGAGCAACCAGCTTAACTGAAGTGAATTCTTCTGGCAGACTATTCAGCTTGTGTGTCTTGGAAGGGGAAGATGCATTGCCCCCAAACATCTATCATTTTGAACCTTGACGTTTGCACCTTGCAGTATGAGCAGTGTATTTCTAGGTAGTAGTTGACAAGTGATGTCAAATTGATGTTTGTTTTGATGTTTTTTGGTTCGGTTTGGGTTTGTTTTTTTTGTTTTTTTGTTTTAATTGTTCTTTGTGTCTGGTCTTTAACTGTGTAAATTGTCTGTTAATTGAGGGCTTGGTCGTGATCAAATGCATACATACAAATATGATCAATTTGAAAATAAATTTTCTTATGCTTCCAGTCTACAATACTTCTCTGTATCTTAAAATTATGCTGGTTTTAAGCAATTCTTTTATTTATAAACTGTGGAATTGTTCCCTCACAGTTTACTTCACACCACAGTATACTGTGTCTTGTAAAAGAGATTGCTCTGTGGATCAGGGAGGGATCTGAGAGGAATGGGTTGTGAACTGTAGGAGCAGTTCTATGGGATGGGGTTGGTAGAAAGAGACTCACAAGTACTGGCATATCTGTGGCAGGGTCTGGAACTGGAAAACACCCAAGAATAGCAGAGGTTTTGCCTGCTGAAGAGCCAAAGTGTAGGCCTTAGAAATGATGAATAGAGAATATTTACCTCATCACCTTAGAACCAAAGTTGCCAGGTTGGAAGGGAACACTGGAGGAAAAGATGCAATAGGCAAAGAAAAGAGTGATTTCCAAGTCTTTTTAATGAATTAATTTCACTCAACACATCTGTGTGAAATTAGTGTGAATTTAATAAACAGAAACGTGACTTAGATTGTGATCTAAGTGGATGTTTAGAGATCAAGACCCGTTATATCATCAGTTTTCAAATAATAACGCAACATAATAAGGAAAGCATTACGCTTGAGGTGCCACTTCATAAATATTTTGGTCTGCTTACAACAAAACACTTTTTTGGCTCTTTTTGTAGACAGACCTAAAACATTTTTCCGAGAGTAGTTTGAGATTAGTACCTAAGTTTGACTTCTGCATAGCTTCATGGTGTGTAAGGCAGCATGACACAAAATTCATTTTACTTACTTGGCCAGTAATACTAGTTTATAATTAAAATAAAGAGAATCTCATAAAGGCAATTAAAAAGTCCTTCGGAGTTTTATAGATATAGAATCATAGAATCATTGAATAGTTAGGGTTGGAAAGGATCTTAAGATCACCTAGCTCCAGCCCCCCTGCCATGGGCAGGGACACCTCACACTAAACCATGTCACCCAAGGCTCTGTCCAACCTGGCCTTGAACACCACCAGGGATGGAACATTCACAGCTTCCCTGGGCAACCCATTCCAGTGCCGCAGCACCCTCACAATAAAGAACTTCTTCCTTAGATCCAATCTAAACTTCCCTTGTTTAAGTTTTAACCTGTTACCCCTTGTCCTATCATTACAATCCCGAATGAAGAGTCTCTCCCCAGCATTCTTATAGCCCCTGTCATGTTAAGATACCAGGTAGTCTACCCATCTCCCAAGAAGGATGAGACCCTTGTATCCAACCCACCTGCCCACTCTGGGCAGCCCGCCAAGTTGGAAGGTATTCGCCCAACCTATTCAGGGACCCTACGAGCAGCACTACACTGATAAAGGTTAGGGAGACCAGTCCACCTGCTTCCCAGGAAGGACGAGACCCTTGATTCTGACCTGCCTACCTCCCCTTTAAGTAGCTCACAAAGGCAGAGGGTGTTTGTTTAACCTATGCAGGAACCCCACAAACAGCATGTCAGGCCAAATCCTGTAAAGTTTCCGGAAACTTATATATATAAGAAATTTATTACATATACTTGTGACAGGATACAGGTTCAAGATAGCCAGTGATAGTGACTGACTACGAAAACAGATTTGGTCAGAATCAAAACTGATCAGTGATAATACTAAACAGCTAGCAAGATGTTAGTAATTAAATGCACATAACACAGAGCTCTTACCCAATAGGCGTCCCTGGGCGGGGGAGAAGAGAGATCCAGCCCATTGACTGATCCCAGACATTTCAATGGAGGGCTTCTCCCTAACATCCCCCTTCTATTTCTCCAATATATACTATTTCTTTACTTTTAGGTGGAGCTTGAGTTACTCTAGTCATAAATTCCTTTTATACCTTTGTTAGGATTAGTGTAAATTTTCCTTGCTTCCATTTAAAGGTACAGGCTAAAAGAATTTCAGAGGGAAAGCTCAGTGAGGGGTGCTCGCAGCCTGGCCAGGGGTCTCTCTTGAGGTGGGTGTGTGTTTTACTATTATAATGAAGTAAAGTTCAGCTGCAGGACACTTTCTCACCATCACTGCTGATGCAGTAACTACTGTCCATCTCTCTTGACAGCATCCAGGCAGTTCTTCCTCCCTGATAACAGGAATGAGCCATGGTACTTCCGTACCACACTACTTCCCATTTCAAGGATATTGCCCTAGGAGCAGCATCTGTGTCTTATCTCAAGGTTGCTCTGACAATACAGTCTCTGAGCTGAGCTTTGTGAAACCATATTTCTTCATCTTTCCCCAACCTCAGTTATTTTCCTACAGCCCCCCTTCAGGTACTGGAAGGCTTCTATGAGGTCTCCACACAGCCTTCTCTTCTCCAGGCTGAACAGCCCCAACTTTCTCAGCCTATCTACATACGGGAGGTTCTCCAGCCCCCTCATCATCCTCATGGCCCACCTCTGGACTTATTCCAACAGTTCCATGTCCTTTTTATGTTGAGGACAACAGAACTGTATACAATACTCCAAGTGAGGTCTCACGAGAGCAGAGTGAAAGGATCACCTCCTTCGACCTGGAGGTCACACTCCTTTTGATGCAGCCCAGGATACGGTTGGCTTTCTGGGCCACGAGTGTACACTGCCGGTTCATGTTCCTTTTCTCATCGGCCAACACACCCCAAGTCCTTCTCTGCAGGGCTGCTCTGAATCTGTTCTCTGCCCACCTTGTAGCTGTGCCTGGGATTGCTCCGACCCAGCTGTAGGACCTTGCACGTGGCATGTTTAAACTTCACAAGGTTGGCATCTGCCCACTTCACAAGCGTGTCAAGGTCCCTCTGGATGGCATTCCTTCCTTCCAGTGTGTCAGCTGAACCACACATCTTGGCGTCATCGGCAAACTTGCTGAGGACGCACTCAATCCCACTGTCCATGTCACTGACAAAGATGCGTCCATCCAGCCAGTTCTTTATCCACCGAGTTGTCCACCCATCAAATTGATGTCTCCCCAATTTAGAGACGAGGATGTCATGCGGGACAGTGTCGAACGCTTTGCACAAGTCCAGGTAGATGACATCAACTGCTCTACCCTTAAATGAATACCTTAAATACCTTAAATGCCCTTAAATTTAATGTCATAAATTTGTTTTAATTTTTTATGTCTTAAGAGATTGCAATCTAACATGGTTTTCTAACAAAGGATTTCAAAACCAGAAACTGATCACTATACAAGTAATCAAATCTTTAGACAATGTTTATGGCAGTTTTTTTACTAGTTTTTGGTTGGGTTTTTTTTTACTCAAATATTTATAATAATAGTATGATTCTATAATGAAAGCAAAGACATTTGACATTACTTGTGTATTTCATGTACTATAGTGTAATGAAAACTGGTAGGGTTTCTGAGTTTGCATAGAGGCTAACAAATGAGGTAGTCTGATTTTCATACAATATGAATACATTAAATCAAAGGTACAGGAAGTACTCTGGAGAATAGAAAGACATACTTAGCAGCTGTACTTCAATTAAATCTGCACTTTCCATGTACCATGTCTGGTTGTGATGGCAGAGGTGACCATCTGTGAACTGTGTAGGACATGCTTTGCTTGTTCTTTAACATGTGAGCAACACACCTGTCTCTTATCTGACTAGATTAAATCCTTATTTGTTTCCATTAGTGGAGCAACACTGAAGAACATACAACTCTGTTAATTAACACCCCTTCAAGTACTGATCTTATATTTCCAACCAAGTACGATAAAATAGAACCATATTTTGTTTGTGTTGACTTATGACTTCACTGAGAATAAAATTCTTCAAAAACAATAAACCAATTATTTAAGTATTCTTTCATGTGTAACTTCTTCTAGCTGTTATTTATATTTTGAAAATGGAAATGGTAACATTAGCAGAAACAATGGACAGAATTGAGGCTCTCACTGGCTTAGTTTGCATTCAGTGATTCTGGAGGAATCAAATTAAATTTGCAAATACAGCAGCAGCCCTGGATTCCATTTGATCATCCTTTTTTTGTTAGCATTGTGAACATGGCAAGAAGCACACACCACCGAACAAAGATAACTCAACTGCAGACAATTACACGTCTCAGCAGAGCTGCAGTGTAACAGAAATCTGACATGCCTCAAACTGAGCTGTGCATGTATATTGCACACTACTGGGAGGCTCCCTGTGTTGCAGTGGGTTGCATCATGTTGCAGCAAATTACTGTCTCGTCTCTTTGCTGCATCACTGAAACTGCTAAAATAGCAGGAACCTTGCAACTGCTCTCAGATACATGCCTGCTCAGAAAAATGTTTGGCTACAAGCTGAGGGCATTCTTAGAAATGTTACTGTACAAAATCAGAAAATTATATTGTCGTACCAGTGAAAGGAAGTGTTCTTGCATAAGATTTTTTGAGGGGGCTTTTTTGTCACTGTGATTCTGGTTTTACTCTTTTCTCACAACCTCCATTTGTATGAAAAATTATTAGGTAGCTGAGAAGGAAAAAGTGGAACACTATTAATAAAATGAACGTGACCAATTTTATGACAAGTAGTTCCACATCTACCCAACTGAACACCCATTAAAAAGCTGACCAAAGTCACTTTCAAGCAATTAGCTATTTTACTTGTGATAATGGAAGAAAAAGTATTTCAAGTTAGTTTTCAGTTTCATACATTAAGAGAACACTTTTAGTGGTAAATTAACATTATAGATCTCATTCATAAGCTGAAATGTAGTAGAAATAGCATACTCTAAAAATAGTATGTTTTAGGCAGTATTTCATTTGCAGATTTCATTGTGTTTACTCTTTTGTATTCTTTAAATTCTGATTTAAAAGAATAAAAAGACTTGTGATTCAACAGATTTGCTGCTCTGTGCTCAGAATTTATTTAATGCATTATTTTGCTTAAATAAATAACAATAATATTTTCAGATGATTTTTAGTTCAAAAGACCACAAGGGAATAGAGGATTTGATTTTTAGGTCATTTTCTACACACCTCCAATTTTTTTTCATAGATTGTTACTTCCATGTATTACAATGTCGTCCTGCTGTAGTTAATTCCACTCAAAATAAATTTCATTCTGTTTGTTGCTTCTGTTGTAAATATCTGCTGGCACCCTTTTAAATATTAAATAAAGTCAAGACATTGGTATCCCTATGGATGTTATAGTGTGCGCTTTCTCACACATGGCTTTTTGCTTCATTACATGCATTGACTGTATAGAGGGAAAAGATCAAAAAGAATTGTTTCCATTCAAGCAACTGAGAATCATCTGCAATTTATGTTGGCCATGAATAGTTTAAGGAAACAAATACTTCTTCCATAAATAATTAGAATAAGGGAAGAAACTTACCTGTGTGAAGGAACTGCTCTCTGAATAATGTTCAAAAGTTTCTCTCATTAAAATTATCCCCTACAGAAATGTTCCTTAGATCCTTAACAACTTGAGAAGTCAGTACTTTGAAAGTATTGAAGTAATTCTTTTAAGGACTTATGATGGGTTTCTTATTTTTATGTCTAAGAACTGATATTATCTCCCACTGTTGTAATAAGCCTCACAGGTTACCAAAGATTGGCTATGAATAGCTTAGTCCATATTTGTATGCAACATAACAGACATTTACTTTCAGCATTTGGTCATAGAGTAACACATATCAGAAAGCACAACCCAGAGCTCATATCCATGCTCATCTTCCAGCTAAAGAATAAAAGGATACTGAAAAGGAATACCTGTAAAGATGTCGTGGTTTAGGCCTGCCACACAGCCCACTCACTGCCCCCCCACCTCCTCCCTCGGCTCCCGGAGGGATGGGGA
>WYDI02019130.1:0-13626 GCA_009867235.2 Psittacus erithacus | reverse complement strand
AGCAAGCTGCTCTAGTGGAAGGTGTCCCTGCCTGTGGCAAGGGTTGGAACTGGATGAGCTTTAAGGTCCCTTCCAACACAAACCAATCTGTGATTCTACAGCTGAGCCAGAGGCTCCTCTGTCAGTGCCATGGAGGCCACTGCCACCCCACGGCACCGCTGCAGATACGGCCAGCTGCCCCTCACCGTGCACAGGGAGCCCGTAGGGTTTGTTGATCACCACGATCTCCTCGTTTTGGTACACTGTTGCCTGCTTCAGCATTTTGGCCAGGACGTTGGGGTGAACGTGCTGCAGCCCGGCGCTCAGCTTGGCCAGCTCCCGCACCCGCCTCTGCGCGGGGTCTCTAGGGACCTGAGAAGAGAAGGAACTGACATCGCTGAGGGATAAACGGGCTCCGGGATCCCACAGCGCCTGCCTGCACCACACGTATGGCCGCGGTGCACGCTAGGAGTTATAGTCCCGCTCCTCAGAGCCCCGCCCCGCTCACCTCTCGCTGCTTTTCCTCCCTCTTTCGCTCTCGCAGCCTCTGTGCCAAATGCTCTGCTCGCACCGGCCCCTTCTGCTTCTTCTTCGCCGCCGCCCACCTACTGCCGCCACCGCAAAAGGTGCGCACCGCCCGGGCCAGGCCGGCCGCGCCCCGCCGCAGCACCCCACCGCCGGCCGCCGCCATCTTTCTTCCTCCTTCTTCCTTCCCCTCGCCTTTTACAGGCCAATGGCGGTGGCTTGGAGGCGGCCCTTCAGCCCCCTCTCCCAATCGGAAGGGACCATCCAGCTGAGCGAGAGCTGTGCCTCCCAATGGTGTCGCGGCGCAGAGCAGCCTCAGCGGAGGGCTCCGCCTCAGCTGTGGCGGTTTGAAGCGCGGCGGCGGTTGCTGCCGGTAACGGTCGCGGAGGGAGGACGGGAGCGGCCGGGCCCTCACAGGTACCGCGGGGAGGCGGGGGCCGGGCTGGCACGGGCCGGGGTCTCCTCGGTGGCGTGAGGTGTTGTGAGAGGGCTGAGGCACCTCCATTGCCCTCAGAGGAGGACACAGCCGCGTTCCTTGGCATTCCACAGAGCCATTAGGCTTGAAGAGCTCTCTGGGGATCAACCAGTGCAAGGCCACTCAGAGCAGCTCACATAAGAACGTGTCCTTGGTGGGTCTGGGATGTCTCTATAGAAGGAGACGTCACACCGGCCCTGGGCAGTCTGCTCAGTGCTCTGACACCCTCAACGGGAAGAAGTTCTTCCTCATGTTGAAGTGAAACTTGGGTTTGTTTTAGTTTATGGCCGTTGCTCCTTGTCCTGTCACTGGGCACCACTAGAAACAGTCTGGCACCATCCTCCTGGCACCCACCTTGGAGCTATTGATCTGCATTGATGAGATCCCCTCTCAGGCTGCTCTTCCCTAGGAGCTCCTGCAGTATCTCCTCATCAGAGAGATCCTCCAGACCCCTGAGCATCCCTGTGGCCTCTGGTGGACCCTCCCCAGCAGCTCCTCGTCTTTCTTGCACTGAGGAGCCCAGAACCAGACACACACAGATGATGCTTTACTTGATATTTATAAAAATAGCACTAGAAAATGGCATGTTTTTACCAATTGCATGAAAAGGCAAAGGGTTGAGATGCCCTCTTGCTGAGGTGACTCGTCACCATCACTCCATATCCACGCAGACCCGCTTGGGAGGCTGCTCTTGGACATCCCTGCCATGGCTCCTCTTGCTCTCGGGGGGCTGCTGGTCCCTGTCCCCCTCCAGCTCCAGCCCGAGGGGGGACTGGATGCGGCCCCTCTGCACGAAGTGCTGGATACGGGCCTCCAGCCCCTCGCACTTGGGGCGGGACAGCAAAGGCTTGTACGTGCGGGCTCGGACACCTTCCATAAAGCCACTAGCCTGGCGGCACAGAGGGGGCTGCCGGGCTGCCCAGAGGATGGTGCTGCTGCTCTCCTCACCTGTGACACAATGAAAACAACACCCATGGTTTGAACAATTACTTAATTCCCTCTTCCTGTCCTTCTTTAAAACCCATCCCTCTGTAATTCCATGATATTCATAGAATCATGGTATGGTTTGTGTTGGAAGGGACCTTAAAGCTCATCAGCCCCAACCCCCTGCTATGGGCAGGGACACCTTTCACTAGAGCAGCTTGCTCTAAGCCCTGTCCAGCCTGGCCTTGAGTACTGCCAGGGATGGAGCAGCCACAGCTTCTCTGGGCACAGCACCCTCACAGGGAAGAACTAAAGCCATTCCCCTTGTCCTGCCCCTACAGGCCCTTGCCCAAAGCCCCTCTCCAGGTTTCCTGGAGCCCCTTTAGGCACTGGAGCTCCCCTTAAGGAGCCTTCTCTTCTCCAGGCTGATCCAGCCCAGCTCTCTCAGGCTGTCTCCAGAGCAGAGCTGCTCCAGCCCTCACAGCATCTCCGTGGCCTCCCTTGGACTCATTTCAGCAGCTCCATGTCCCTCTTATGCTGTTGCCACAGAGCTGGATCAGGACTGCAAGGAGGGTCTCCCCAAAGCACAGCAGATGGGGAGAATCCCCTCCCTGAGCTGCTGCTCACGCTCTGGGGGTGCAGTCCAGCCGATGGGGGGTTCCTGACTCAAGAGACACTGAAGCCAGGTCGCGGGGAACTTCTCATCCACCAGCACCCCAAAGTTCTTCTCAGGGCTGCTCTGAACCACTTCTCCACCAAAACTGTGCCTGGGATTGCCCTGACCCAGATATTGCCACAAACCGATCCCTTACCTTTGCCTATAGCCACACGAGCAGCATCCAACCCCTGCAACATGCTGCGCAGCACTTGGGTTTTGACAGCGTGGCTGGCCCAGAGCTGCTGCAGGTGTGTGACATTGAACTCCTGTACCTCCTGGTCGTAGAGCCACTGAATGTTCTCAAACTCACAGTCATAAAGGACGAGAGGGAACTCTACTGCCATGCTGGGGAAGAGGAGGGAAGTGTTAGCTGTCACTGTCTGGAGGGATCTGTGACAGAAAAGGCTCGCATAACACCCTGCCCTTTGCCAAAAGCAGCCCTGTCTTTTACAGAACTCCGTTCGCCTTTAAAAACTGAATTAGCTTTTACCAAATACCATGGACTAAAGCCATAGAGTTTGTCTGAGAGCAACAAAACTGAGATCCTTATGGATACCTCCTGGAGAGGCCGCTGGCAGCTTGCTTCCATATTGTGAGAGACTGCTTCACAGGCTGGCGGAGAATTGCCTTGCCAGCAGCACTTCACACACAGCCATCGCCTCGAGAAGCAGCCCAGCAAGTTTTCCCAAGCTTTTCATACCTGTACTGTGGCTTTTGAGGGTTCTTCTCCACATCCAGCAGCTCGTCAATGACCTCTGGGCTTTCCATCCCCTGGCCGATGAGGAAGAGGACGGCCATCATGCAGCGCACTTGGTGATAGAGGAACGCTTGGCCTGTCACCTCAAACTGGCACAGATGGAAGGGATCCTGTGGGCCTGTTCCTCCTCCTCCTTCAACCCATGTCACTCCAGCACTGAGGATCGTCCTCTGGAAGTTCACCACCCCGTTGGCAACGTCCATTTTGCAGAGATTACGGAAGTCATGTGTCCCTACATACCTCTGGGCCGCATCATGCATGAGCCCCACATCCAAGTTGGCACAGGGGAAGAAGTACCGGTAGGTCCTCTTGAGGCAGCTGAACCTGGCGCTGAATTCAGGCTCCACGGGGGCCCACGCCAGCACCCTGATATCGGGTGGGAGCACCCTGTTCAGAATATGGGTGTAGCGGAGCTCCTCCTCACTTTTCCCTTCTGAGGCACCCCTGTGGCCATTCAGCTTCTGACCCTCCAACAGGTTGGAGCGGAGATCGAGGGAGATCACCTGCAAAACAAGGAATGCCAGGATGAAATGGCAGATGGGTGTATTCTGGGGAGCCAAGTCTTCCTACACCACTGTGAAATAAATTCAGGATCTCCTCCAGAGGAAGGTGTCTCAAATGGGGCCATCTCCCCACTCCTTCCTGCGGGAAGAGCTGCCTCTGCTCAGGTTCCCAGCAGATGCTACAGATTCCTTTAATAACACAGAAACTTGCAGGCTGCCTACGTAGCTCAAAACTGCTTCGACTTTAGGCCCTGTTTTTTTGATATAATGTGCTTTTTTATTATTTCACCTAATTTTTTTGGCTGGAGTTGATGGTTTAAGGCACTAACAGCCTGGCTGCCTGGGAAACCTGCTGCAGGAGCAAGTTAATGAACACTGCAGGTGCTTGCATGCTTCAAACAGCACAAGGAAAGCTGGCCTCTGCCCTGTTCCATGTGGCTCATCCCATGAAGGAGAGCAGACAGCCCATCTGAAGCAAAATCTGAGCTGGCTCCAATTCCCAAGCCAGGAGGGAAGGAAAGACTGGCCTGGTGGCGAAGCCGTCGCTTCACTCCCTCCCGCTCCCACGCTCCCTTCCGCTCCAGCTACCCCCAGACCCTTCTGCACAGGAATTGGGCTGCCTGACTCCACAGGAAGAGATCCAGTTCTTGGATTCTATTTCATTTTTTGTTAGGGTGAGCCAGTTAAATCAGCTGCCAGGGCTCTGCAAGGAAGGGGCATCTTCCCTTTCTTGGCTGTTGGGAAGCTGCAGCCTGAAAACCATGTTTCATCCTCTTAAAACAGCCCCCTGGAAAAAAATCATGCTAATAAACACTCTGAGGTCAAAAATCACCATCCTATGTGCAGGAAGCCAGCACCAGGCTCACTTTTAAATTTTAAAGCTTCTGGCTTTAAAGAAAAATAAATCCAACCCATGTCTTGGCTCATCACAGTGGGACATTAATCCCACAGGAGCCCAGAAACCCAGGAAAGCCCCAGCAGGGGGGGACCCTGACCTGTCCAAACGCACTGACTCCTTTGTCTGTCCGCCCGCAGCGGTGGTAATTGGATGTCTGTCTGTCATCTACCAGCCGTGTCTTCTTCAAGGCTTCAAAGAGCTTCTCCTCGATGGTGTTGGTGGTGTTCTCCTGGCTGGCAAAGCCCTGGTAGCCCCAGCCCAGGTAGGAGATCTTCAGTGCCACGTGTCTGCGGCCGTAGGCTCCGAAATCAAACGGCCGCTGTTGGCGTTTCTTGCTCTTCCCAGGGGCTGATGGAGCTTCTTGTTTCCCAGCGCCCTCCTCATCCTCTCGCAGCTTCTCCCGCAGCCTCCTCACCTCCTCTTCCAGCTCCTGCACCCTTCTCAAGAGTCGCTCCTGATCAGCAGCAGTGCTCCCCTCAGCCATAGTCCTGGAGCCTTCGGTAGCTTCCGGGGGCTCCTTGGGTTCTGCAAAGAGGAAATCACATTTTTCTGTGGCTTTATCACATCTGTAACTTTGCTCTCTGAAATAATCATTACCCATGGAATAATTTACTGGTTTAACCTCTCAGTGTTCTATGGGATCTGGCATTCCCAGCTGGCTTTGTACTATCCACACCGTGGCAGAGCCTTTTCCATTCCCCAGCATGCTGAGCCAGCACCACCACACCAGACAGCTCGCTAACACCTGCCACTCATCTCACCACACCATCTGCTCCAGCATTTCATAACAGCACGCTTCAAACTGGAGTTTTCCTTCTCTCCTTTCCAAATCAGTCATCCTAAACCTGTGTCACGACTGGAATCTGTCTCCAGATCCCTTTTCACCACAGCTCCTGAGGAATACCATAATCACACTCAGCCTTTGGGCTGCAATGAGCCTTTTCTTCTGTGGGAGTAAAATCCTCTTCCCTGGATTAAATCATGACTCAATTCCATGTTCTTAAGAGCAGGTGCAAGGGGAAAATCTATTACACAGCAAACTGAATCCACACTGTGCTTGTCCATCATCCTGTTAGTACCTTATATATCACTGAATTAATTTCAGTGTTGTTTCCAAGCTGGAATTTGGGGGTTTTCTTGTGGATGGGGGGTTTATATCTGCACTGCTGTAAGTGAAGAGCCTTCTGCTGGCAGCAGGAGATTCAGCAGCTGAGTGTCAGAGCCCACTTTATGTCTTCAGCTCCAAGTGCTGCAAGCAATTAACTCTGGTTTACTGTTTCTTTGCAGAATCCACCCAATCTGGTGAAAATCATGGATACAATGGGAGCAGGCAGGTATGAATGGACCACTCTCAAGGCTGAGGAGCCGCCGGCTGCAGCGCTGTACTCGCAGTGTGGAGGCAGTGAGCAGCGGGCACACCTCCACCATGATCCCTATGTCGATGCCTCCCTAACTGTGGAAACACAGCCAGGCTTTCCTCGATGTTCCAAGGAGCAGAGAGGAACCAGGAGGCTGGTCATGAAAAGGAAGGTGCTGAGGCGCAGACCGGATGGGGGAGTTGAGGTGTCTGACGAGTCAGTGCCCAGCGAGCCTGAGAGCGATCCCCAGGTTTGGAGCCCCAGGCAGGAATCGCCTGAGCCAGACGACAGCATCTCTGAGGGGGAGATTGAGACCAGCAGCAGCTCCCATGATGAATCTCTGTGCCAGTGGCTCCCTCTGGACAGCTCCCCCTTTCTCCACAGGGATTTCGGGAGCAGGAGCTCTCCTGTTTCTCAGTACACAGTGGGACAACCCAAATCCTTCATTCTACCACGGCTTGAGCCACTGGGACGGAACAGGGGGAAAACTGACCGAGTGGCCAAATACTTTGAGTATAAAAGAGAATGGGAGAAGTTCCGGATCCCAGGAGAGGATCAGCGGCAGGAATTACGCTGGAGCATCCGGGAGCAGATGCTCTGCAAGGCTGAGCTTCCTGGGAAGCCACCACAACACCTCTATGTCCCCAACACCTACACGGTGCCCACTGAGAAGAAGAGAGCTGCCCTGCGCTGGGAAGTGCGCTGGGACCTGGCCAACGGCCTCATTCCCAGGAAAGCCACCTCCACCTAGGCCTGCTCCGCACGGATACCTCCAAACCCCAGACAACACACTGGTGCATTCTTCCCCCTCGAAATCCTTGATAATTTGGAAAATCTCTCTGTTTTTATGCATTTCTGGAGGGTTAAATCCTTGTATTAAAACTTCACCTGGCACAGCGGGAAAAGCTGCCTCTCGAGTTCAGGTTTGGGGCATTAGGAATTGGGATGTAAGGACCTTTGGGATCTGAGTGCTCCTGGATTCTCACGCGAGGTTTTTATTTATGGCAATATCTCTAATAAAGTGTGTGGAAAGATTCCTTATTGTCCCGTGAGTTAATTAGAGGCATTTCCTCACTCCCTCAGCCAACGCTGTTACTCCAGGCTCATCTTTGTGTCTCACCTGGCCCTGCTTTACCTTGTTTTTAAAACACATTTTAAGGGGAATTAAACCCAACATTATCCTCATGATTTTTCTGGTTTCCCCCCCAAGTTTCCAGAAGTTTGGTGATTTGTGCAATAGAGGTCCCGAAAACCTCAGGGGAACAGCTGGAAGAGGGCATGGGAAGGATGGGAAGCAGGTGACAATGGGAGCCCCATGTCGGGTCCTCCAAAACCTCCTCTGGGGTGGGGAATGAGTGCCATCCTGCTGTCACCCCAAACGGGGGAGTTCTGGCACCCCCTGTGGACCCCCTGATAGAGGAGTGTCTGTGCCGAGCACCCAGGGATCCCCTAAAGCCCTATGGGGGACACCGCCACCACCCTACAGGGTCCCTGCTCCTTTGACACCCCAGGGACCCACCCAAAACCTTATGAGGAACAGCAACACCACTCCACAAGCCTCCTGCTGCTCCAGCACCCCAGGAACCCCTCCCAAACCCTGTGGGGAGCAGTGCTGGCACCCCACGTGGTCCCTGTCCCCCACCCTATGGGGTCCCTGCTCCTCCAGTATCCCAGGGATCCCCAGAAAACCCCTGTGGGAGCAGTGCTGGCACCCTCATGTGTGTCCTACCCGAATAGGGTCCTTGTCCCCAGCACCCCAGGGACCCCCCCCAGCACCTTGTGGGGAACAGTGCCACCACCTTATGGGATCCCTGTCCCCAGCGCCCCACTTCCACCCCCTCCATGGGTCAGTATGTGTCCCCCATTACCGCAGGGGCCTCCTGAAACCCTCGTACCTCCCCGCTCCTCTCACCCCCAACCCCATCCGCCCCGGGGCCCACATCCCCGCTCCTACCTGCGGTGCCGGTGCCCCGGAAGCGCCCGCCCCGTCCGGTGCTCCCCGCGCTCCTCCCGTCCGCCAGGGGGCGCGTCTTCCCGCGTCGGCGCTATCAGGAGCGGTGCCGGGCGGGCACCATGGCGGAGGCAGGGGATAGCGGCGGCGGTGAGGCCGGGCTGGGCCGCGCCGCTCCCGCGGGGCTGCTGCCGCTTCCCTGCGTCTTCCCGCAGGGATCCACCGCCACCCCCCGGCACCTGCCCGCTCTCTGCACCCCGCAGCGCTGCCGGGACCCCTTCGTGCGCCGCCGCGGTGAGCGCTGGCCCCGGCCCCGCCTCGGGGAGGGCCCGGCAGGCACGCCCGCCTCAACCCCGCTTCTCCTCCCACAGCTGGACGAGGCGACGAGGAGAAGGATGAAAAGGAGGATGAAGAGGAGGAGGAGGAGAAAGGTAAATCCCTGCAGCGGGGGCAGAGACCTCCACCTCAGCGGTGTCGGGGTCTCCAAGAGCGGGGACAGCCCGAGCCCTGTGCGGCAGGGAAGGGGACAAGCTCGTTGTTAAACGTCGTAATTTAGAATGCAGGAGCGTTGCATGGGGTGGTTGTGGCCCAAATGCAGGACCCGGCACTTTGCCTTGTTGAACCTCATCCCATTGGTCACAGCCAATCGATCCAGCCCGTCCGGGTCCCTCTGCAGACCCTCCTGCCCTGCAGCAGATCAGCACTCCCGCCCAACTTGATGTTATCTGCAAATGTACCGAGGGTTCTCTCGATTATCAGTCAATGATGGCACCAAACAACACCGGCCCTTTTAATGAATTCCTGCCTTTTCCAGTGGTGCCAGCCGAAACCTCGCTGCTGAACAAGCTGATCCGCACATCCTTGGTGGAGTCCAGCCACGCTGTAGAGATCTTGCAGCGGGACCCCAGCTCTCCGCTCTATTCCATCAGAACCTTTGAGGAGCTGCCTCTGTGAGTGTGTGTCCTCCCCCAGCAAGCGTCACCAGCACTCCCCAAACTGCCCATTTCTGATGGGTTTTCTGGTGTTTTCACAGGAAAAAGGAGCTTTTGCAGGGTATTTACATGATGGGCTTCAACAGACCATCCAAAATCCAGGAGACAGCTCTGCCGATGATGCTGGCGTACCCGTGAGTAGCAATGCCCTGTGGTGAACCCCGTCTCCCTCAAGGCACCCCAACTCTCATGTTCCTCTAAGCCATCTTTGCCTTGCAGGCCCCAAAATCTGATTGCCCAGAGCCAGTCAGGGACAGGGAAAACAGCAGCTTTTGTCTTGGCCATGCTGAGCAGAGTTAATGCCACCGAGAAATACCCACAGGTAACGTAGGGAAAGGGAAAGCTGATGCAGGAGGGTTTGCCCAGGCCCTGAAATGCTGCCTGGGGGCAGATCCCAGGGGTTTTTCCCTCCTTCTATGTGATTTTATCTGCTGGAGGGGGATGATGAACCCACAGGTACCACTGCAGCAGCAGGTAGGACAGAAGGCGTGGTACCTGCTGAAAGGAGGCACTTCTTGCTAGCTTAAGCCAGGCATTAGATAGCCTGGAATTTAAACTTGGAAAAGCGAATGGAGAAGCTTCTGGGTTTCTGGTGGTTTAAACACCCCTGTGATCTCTGGTCACCTCCCTGTGTGCAGAACCTGCTGTGCCAGCTGCTTGCTGCCATTTGGGACCACTCATCTCCAGTGTACAGGGTGATTTAAGCTGTTGCTTTAAAGCTGGGCATGGAAATGAGCTGCACCACCTTTCAAGAGACCAGTATCCCCCCTGAACCAGTTACAGTGACTCCTTTCTGCCTATGGCCCTGCAGCTGGGCCAAGTTCCCAGCTCCCTGACCTCAAATCTGATCAACTCACAATCCCCCTGCACTTTCAAGTGTTGCAGTGTGTCATTTTCCTGTTTGCCCCTTGTATCTGCCTGATGTATCCCATCCTGGGAGTATCCTTGGCTTTTAAACAAAGCATTTCTGATCTGAGAGCTCTTTATTTCCCCCCCAAGTGCCTCTGCTTGGCTCCCACCTACGAGCTGGCTCTGCAGATCGGGTGTGTGATCGAGGCCATTGGACGGTTTTGTGCTGACATCAAGGTGATGTACGCAGTCCGGGGGAACCGAGGTGAGTCCTGTCTGGAGCCACTGACACCACGAGAGCATTGGGGCCCTCTCCTGGAGCCCCAGGATAGCTGAGGGAGAGACATGGTGTCATTTCCTGTCTGGCAGTCCCGCAGGGCACTGTGCTGAAGGAGCAGATCATCATTGGGACGCCAGGAACGATGCTGGATTGGTGTTTCAAGCAGAAGGTTGTGGACCCGAAGAAGATCACCCTCTTTGTGCTGGATGAAGCCGACATCATGATCGACACGCAGGGCCTCTCCAGTCAGAGCATCCGCATCCAGAGGTGGGTGTTCCTGATGGATTTAACCCTCTTTGAGGGAAGTGAGGGAGAATTCATCTCCCAAGATAAGCTGAAGCAGCAACAGAAGAGTGTCCCTGTGATGTGGAGGGAGTTTGCTGCTATGGGGTTGGTGTTTGTGCATGTGCTTTGCTTAGTCCAGGGATGTGGCTCCATAAATCTGTGTCCATTGAACAGTCAGCAAAACTTTTGTCTCAGTTCCTTTTCCTGTGAGCCTTTACAGCGACACACAATTGCCTTAAGTTACCTTTTCACCTGCTTCTAATGAGTCCATCCAGATGCCAGCCTGACAAGTCCTTCTTCTCCTCCCCAGGGCTCTCCCCAAGAGCTGCCAGATGCTGCTGTTCTCAGCCACCTTCAAGTCAACCGTGCGGGAGTTCGCTGAGAAAATCATCTCCAACCCCATCATGATAAAGCTGCGGGAGGACGAGCTCACCCTCAGCAACATCCGACAGTACTTCTTTGTGTGCAGGAGCAGGGAGGAGAAGTACGAAGCTCTCTGCAACATCTACGGCAGCATCACCATCGGCCAGGCCATGATCTTCTGCCAGGTAAAGCACCTTGGAGCACAGGGAGGTCCATGTGTGACGTGGAAACACACTGTGTGTCCCTGACCTCAAAGCGTGTCCTGACAGAGGCTTTGAGCTTGTCCACATCATGTTTTGCGTTATTTGAGGTGTTGGGAAGCACCAGGAGCTCCCTGGAAGGAGCAGGGGACTTGGGATAGGGCAAGATCTGTGTAGTGTGTTCTGGAAGTGATGGGATGCTGGCAAAGCCACAGCACCACCTCATCTCACCTCATCCCGCCTCTCCCAGACACGGAGGAGCGCCGACTGGCTGGCAGTGGCCATGACCCGGGATGGACACCAGGTTGCCATCCTGACAGCAGACCTGACGGTTGCCCATCGTGCCAATGTCATCCAGCGCTTCCGCAGTGGGAAGGAGAAGGTCCTCATCGCCACCAATGTCTGCGCCAGAGGTACCCCAAATCCCAGTGCCCCTCGCCTCACCTCCGGTTCTTCATCCCATAGGGTGAGGTGATCCCTGCTTCTGTCTCCCTCTTCCAGGGATAGATGTGCAGCAGGTCACCATCGTGGTGAACTTCAGCCTCCCCACCAACCACCAGGGAGAGCCTGACTTCGAGACCTACCTCCACCGCATCGGGCGCACGGGGCGCTTCGGGAAGAGCGGCATTGCCTTCAGCATGGTGGAGAGCCAGGACGTGGCACTTGTGCAGATGATAGAGGAGCATTTCCGTGAGTATCCGCCCATATCCACCTCTCCTGGGGTGGTTTGGGGATTGGGATCCCCCCTGCAGCCTGTTTCCCAGCTCAAATGGACCTTGCTGGGCTGCTCCTTTAGCCCATTGCCCTTCTGGGGTTGGGATTTTTCCTCTCGCAGCGACATTTCCAGACAACCAGCCAAGGAGGTTGTGTGTGACTTGAGAGGGATGTTACACATACCCAGAATGCCTCAGCATCGCTTCTTTTTCCTCCTTCAGGCATTTTATCTGCCCTTACCTGGCAAAACCGCATCCCGGGGATGTGGTGTCCATGCTGCAGTATTGAAGCTGGCAGCCGAAATGGTGCCTGAGTCTTTCCTGAGTGGAAATAGATTCCACTTGGGAATATCAAGAGGGTTTTCCATGGAATGTGCAAAATGCTGTGGCTGCACTGGTGGCTTTTTAAATCCTGGTGTGTTTTCCCTGTAATTTTTAGGGAAAAGCAGGTTATCAAAACCTTCTGGTGTGTGGAAAACCACGTCCCTTCCTGAGTGCTGCCCAACTGTCCCGACAGCTTGTCCTTTAGATCCAAACCCCAAAGGAGCAGGTGGCAGAGCCTGGCAGGGCACATGTGAGCCAGATACTCTGGCAAAGGCTTTCCCAAGCAGCAGAAGCACTGGATAACTGCAGTGGGGATACCAAGGAGGCCGAGTCCAACCATGGAATTGGCCAGAGGAGCCCAGCATGGGATGGAAATCCAAGTGGATGAGCTCCTGTCTGCTTTTTTGACATCGTGACTTGAGGCTCGGGCTGCCCAACGAGGACAACGACCCTCTTCCCATCCAGCATCACCTCGGAGGTGGGAGCAGAGCCTCAAACCTCACCCGAGCTGCTGCCTCTTGCTTGGGCTGCCTCTTGCTTCTGCAGCAGCCACCCTTGATCTGTACCATGGAATTCCCAGCGGCGGGAGCTTCCCAGCTCGCGGTGCATGCAGGCAGTGCAAACGCCAGCTCCTGCCCTCGCTGGGCCCTGTTTTCCCAAGCTCTGACACATTTTGTTTCTGTTTTCCCTTCCTACAGAGACCAAGATCAAGCAGCTGGACCCAGGCGACATGGATGAGATTGAGAAGCTTAAAAACTGAGTGAGGAAAACCCTCTAGATCCTAGTTTTGGTTCCAAACAAGGCAAAGTTACTGGGAAAACAGTTCCCCAGTTCTCTTACAACTCCCTGAAGCTGTTTGCTTTTGTTGTGATGCTTGAGAAAACAGTGCAGTTACAGCCAGTGTTGTCCTTGGTTTTGTTCCTTGGTGTAGCTCTGAGGTTCTCACAGCTGGGACTTGGTGGATTTGATCACCTGAGGGGCTTAGCACTGGATAATGCTCCTCAAAACGAGGTCTAGAGGGCAGGGAAGTGGCAAACTCCAGTTTTCCACTGGAAGCTGCGTTCTGCATCGGAGCGGGGGGTTCCACCAAGGTGGGTAGTGTGGTTGACACACTGGAGGGAAGGGATGGGATCCAGAGGAACCTGGACAGGCTGGAGGGGCGGGAATGTGTGAACCTGATGATGTTCAACAAGGCCAAGTGCAAGGTCCTGTCCCTGTGTCAGAGTAATCCCCAGCACACATGCAAGCTGAGGGAGACTGGATTAAGCAGCCTGAGAAGGAATTGGAGTGTTGGGTGAGGAGAAGCTGTCCATGACCTAGCTTCAGTGTGAGTTTGAGCCCAGAACCCTTCCGTGTGCTGGGCTGCACCCCCAGAGCGTGAGCAGCAGTTGAGGGAGGGGATGCTGCCCCTCTGCTGTGCTCTGGGGAGACCCTCCCTGCAGTCCTGATCCAGCTCTTTGGCAGCAACACAAGAGGGACGTGGAGCTGTTGGAGCGAGGCCAGAGGAGGCCATGGAGATGCTGTGAGGGCTGGAGAAGCTCTGCTCTGGAGCCAGGCTGAGAGAGCTGGGCTGGGGCAGCCTGGACAAGAGA
>WYDI02019129.1:14818-47516 GCA_009867235.2 Psittacus erithacus | reverse complement strand
GTAAACATTCTAAGCAGTAGCTACAAACATCGGTATTATCAGTACTGTTCTCAGGCTGAAAGTTAGAAACACAGCGCCGCACCAGCCACTAAGAAGGAGAAAAAAATGACTGCTACTGCTGAACCCATGACAGATTCAAACACAGGTATTTCTGCAGCATCACCCAGAGAAGAAAAAAAACAAAACAAAACAAAAAAACCAACACACGAAATGTGATGAATCTCCCGTTTCTATTAGTCAGATCAAACTCACTGGGGAGCAAATATCAAGGCGTGTCTGAAAGCACCAGTTATTGTGTGGCCCACAGCGGAACAAGGCAACTGCTCTGTAGATGTCTTAACTGTGTTCCTGAGTTACTAATCCAATTCCGCTTTACAGCAGTGTTTTTTTGGTTTTCTTTTTTCCTAAAGGAAAAATACAGCAATACTTCATGAATATTTTAGAAGTAATGTCCTGTCAAATCACACCCTGTACTGTACGCATGGGGAAAGTAGCAGCAGAGAACTTAATACTTCTTGCAGAAGGGGCTAGGGGGCAGGGGGATACTGTTTCAGAATACTTAAGTGCTTAGCCATGTAATTCAGAAGTACGACTTACCTGGATTGCTAAACATGGTGTCTTCAGGTTGTAGTGTCTCTAGAATATTCCTATTTATTTTAGTCACTTTCTCCATTCATTTTATTTAAGGTGAATAACACTCAAACTGCAAAGAAACTGAAGGAAAGACACCCTCATGTCTTAGAGACATCTGAAGACCCAACCTTACATAAGGCTTCTCCATCACCAGACACACTGGCAAAAAACTGTTAAAATCTTTCTTATTTTTTAAGTACTTAAGTTTCGTGTTCTGGCTTTGTGGACTGGATGAACAGGTGAATGTATTTCCTTTCAATATTTTTGAGCATCAGTTTACCTAAAAATCTTCATGTGGACTCTTTCATGAGCAACAGAGCATGGTTTAGTTGATATTGTGTACACACATCTGAAATTTATCATCCTGACCAGAGAAACAGAGTATGTTCACAACTACAAATTACATTTAGTCATACATCTGCAGCACAGTTAGCGTATGTCAGCTATGGTAAGAAATGTCTGCCAAGACTCTATATATACACCAATTCAGGGTTTTTTTCTGGTTCATCAATATGTAATTCCTTATCACCTTCTCCACTTATTTTGCAAGAAAATGTGGGAAAGAGGACAGTGAGTTCCTGACTAGCATAGTCCAAGTGAGTTTTAACTCAGAAGCTGAATACAGCAAGAAAGCACACAAGCTTCTTACAGACCAACTGGATCTTTCAGCTGAGTTGAAAGATTAAGCGAGTACTGACTAGAAACTTCCAATTCCCTTAACACAACTTTCCACCCAAAAATGATCCTTGCCATCCCTTCTAGTCCCTATCTGACTTCAGCCTTGTGTGACTCATATTTAGTCTGCTCCACCACACTCACACTGATTTTCTCCCTGACTTCAAAGGCCAAACATACATCCATCTTCAAGGACGCTTTCCAGCATCCATGACTACAGCAGAGTAGATTCCAACTACTTCAACACTGTCAGAATCTACCCTTGAAAGAGGAGAAAGAAGAAAGGGCTTCCTCACACCAGCCCAGCCAGGTGTCTGTCAGAACACAGGACAGTAAGTTCAACAGAAGAACAAAGATAAGCAAGTAATGAGAGGAGGATTGTAGCAATATGGAGGGCAGGAAAAGCCCTCATACAAAATGACATATTTCTGTGCTCTAAAATTAACAGCCTCGAATATTTATGCCTCATCAGCAGGATGGCACTATGTCCGAAAGACAACCAGCTGGCAGTACCGGCTACCCTGTTAAAGAGAAAACAAGTGGCAGGGGCAGAAATACTCACTTCTGACAGGCCCTCTGATCTCAGGAAGGGAGCAAGTACAAAGCCACCAGTTCACTACAGACTTACAGAAAGGAGGAAAGGCAGAAAGCAGACGCATTACGAAGGCTCTACCAGCACTCTCCAGTTGAGAGCCGCCTATCAGTTACCACCACTTCCACACCAACATCCACCCAAAAGCCACAATCTGAATACCAATGAAGAAAATAAATCTCAAAGTTCAAGGCCTTGCTAAATCTTGACTGGAAGGGAGCAAACAGGGTCATGATTATTTGAAAGATGCATGCATAGGTTTTTAGTTTGGGATGTTGTTTTTGTTACAGGGGTTTGTGTTTGTTGGCACTGTGTGTGGGTTTTTTTGTTTGGTTGGGTTTTTTCCCCTGCTCTTCTGTTTTTCTCTTCAGCATCTGATGTTTTTCACTGGGAGGAGAAAAAAAGAAACACTTCACTAGATCAAGTGATTGAATCTTTTTAAGATTTTTTGGCCAAAACTCTCTCCAATAAAGCTACATTACACTTATTTTAAACATTCAGTTTGGAGAAAAGAACTGATGCCCATTAGGCAGGTTGCAAGCTGTCAAGATTCCAGTATTGCTTTTAGCTCTCTGCATAAAATAACACATCCAATGTAGTTTTTTTCTCATTTTAGTATTATTTTAAAATATTTGCTACTCCTACAAAGAAGTAAAGAAGAAGCTGGTAACGATCTGTAATTTTCATTGCCTAACATTGTCATTTTAGATAAGATGCATGCAGTATCCCACAGAAACCCTAAATCTCATAATTATTTGCAACAAATCCTTAAAGTTAAGTCAAAGCTCTAGACTTCAGCGTTATTTTGTGCTTGCCCTGAAGTTTTGTTTAGTTTCAACAGCTATATACAGCTGAAAGTCTCCTGGCTTTCCATACAGAAGCTGAAAAAGTGTGTATCAAGATGTTTGATCATAGAGAGGACCAAGCACAGTCAGTATATAAACAGCAGCAGCATTAGCCCACCCCTCCTTTCGTGGTAAACAGACATACGCAGGCAGTTCATGGTATGTTCTCAAGAACTGGAATCTTGTTCTGAGGTTTAAAAATGGAGCAAGTATGGAATACATTTTCATTAGTTAAAAGATAAGGAGCTGTACACTGCAGTTATGTTTAAACTAACCATTTAAATTGCAAAAAATAAGGACTCAAAAAAACCCCCAGAATTAAAATTACTACCTTAAGTTGCTTCCGTTATATCTGTACACGCCACTGTCACACTGACTTGATGTCACAAAAATAACCACAAAATGCTCTTCTTCCATGACATTCATCTTAATTAACAGCATACACAGACATATGTATGTTTGCCTTCCCCGCATGTCAGCTATCATTCTAGAAGACGGTTCCCATCCTGAGGTACCCTAGCACCTCAATGGCAAATCCAGCTGTTGACTGTGCAGACAATTAAGGTGTTTGATAAAAAGCTTAGTAAAGTTTCATAAAACCAGCAGCTATTTTAATTGAGATGGGATAATTGTAATCAACCAACACAACTCTAGATCCACAAATAAAAGCATTTGTCAGGACAGAAGCAATACGCGGTTCAGTCCCAAAAACTGATTACCTCAGTAGGATGAGGTTAAGAATGCTTATTGTATACTACTTGTGCCGGCATGAAAAGGCAGTCAAATAACGGACGGAAATCCAAACTAACCACTTTATTCTTTTCTGCAATATGGTGATCTCCTTTACATGGATGAAGCTGAACCTCAAGAGAAAGTTTAAATAAACAAGCAGTCATGGCAAAGAACTGAACCATGCAGATGAACCAGGTATTTTCAGACCTGTCTTAAACTTAAACAGAACACTTCTCTTAAATCTCTTGCGCAAGACTGCTTCACAAACTTCATAGCAGGAAATCCAAGTGGGGAAATAAGATTGTTAGTATTCTAAGTAATGAAAAGAAAGGATGACTGTTGACAAGTTTGGTCAATCACATTGACTATAAAGGATACATACTAGTGTCAAAAAAAGCAGAACTACTAGTTAATGAACTCCCTACATCCCAGGAGTCCAAAGAGGACAAGGCATCAAGCCAAGTGACAAATTCTGAATCTCAAACTTCATTCAGAGTTCACATTTAGGATTCTGAAGTAGATATTACTAACAACTAGAAAAAACTGCCTTTATTTCAGAGTAGTCAAATTGTCCTTTCCAAACCTACTTGAAATATGAGTTCCAAACAGGATTTAACAAACTGCCTAATTTGCAATCACACATGTGAACAATCATGTCTGCAGTCCGGGAACTTTTAATTTGAAATATCAATTTAATCTAATCACGTAACCATCCATTATTCCAATATAATAATAGAATTTAGGCTGGCAGAAATGCCTGGAAGTCATTTAGTATAACCCCTGGACCAGACCAAGCTAACTTCAGAGATAAATCAAGTTGTCTAGAGTATTAACAGGAATATAGTTATCCAGGATAATTTAGAAATCCTTCAATTTTAAGTCCCATGTTGATGAATTGTTATAGGAAAGGTTTAAAGAAGAAAAAAAAAACAAAAACATCACAATAGATTATGACAAAGATATCAAAAGAAATTAAACTTTGTCTGTCTAGTCAGTAATCTTATACTTGTATTTTAAAATCTTCCTGAGATAATGAAATTGAGCCAGTACTTACCATCTTGGATATGTCTAAAGACACTGTCTCTCCACTGTCCCAGTTTGTCAAATGCACTGGTAGAGTGATATGTGCTGTCTTGGCACTTTCATAGTCTTTGTTGTGTAACATGATAAACCTAGAATTGCCAAACCATCATAAACTGGTCTCCCCCCCATCCCCTTCTTCCCTACACTTTGAAAAACTGCAGCAGATCAGCTAATTTATGTGATTCATTAGCACAGCAAAATGCTTAAGAATCACAGAACCAATGCGGTTGTAAAAGACCTTTAAGATCATCAAGCCCAATTGTTACCCCAGGACTGCCAAGTCCAGCGCTAAACCATATCACTGAGGGCCTCATCTACACAGTTTCTGAACATTTCCAGGGACAATGATTCCACTTCCCTAAGAAACCTGTTCCAACACCTGATTACCCTGTCTGTGAAGAAATTTTTCCCAATATCCACTTTTATCTCCTTCTTTTCTTCTTCCCTTGACCCTCCAAAAGAAACAACCACCTATGAATGGTGAAATGGTAAAAAATGTTTAATCTTACACTTCAAACACATGAAACTTAGATTTGGCAATTTATATGCTACAGAAAGTCAATACATACATTTAAGAAGCCCAAAAAATTCAACATATACTAGCAATTGTAAGAAAATCATAAATTCCCTAATATTAGTACCTCAGGAAATGCTAGAAAAGGTAACTCTCCCTGTTTCTTTAAGACATCTCAGTTTATAGCTTCCCCCTCAGAGTTCACAGAAGTATTTAGGGCACAGATATGGGAAAGCAAAACCTGCAAGGTCAGAAACCACACAGAATGTAAATTTGGGTGAAAGAGGTAACACAACTAACTGTGCCTTAAAAGAAGCTGAAATTGAGAGCTAAGACCAGAAGATGTACCTGCAGAACAGAGAGCACATCCTACAATTAATAACATGAACGTTATAAACCTGGGCCACTTTTCCATGTTACATATGGGGACACAGACCAGGATTCAATTTATTTTATTTTTTACTGACAGGGTTGGGTTTTTTGCTGTTTCTATTTTCCTGGAGGGGAAAAGATTTGAAACATACGAAGGGGAACAAAAAAATAGCTTCATAGCTTCCGAGCCTTACTGTTTACATCATCACAGGTAAATCCCAGTTTTGTTTACATTTGTACAGGAAAGCTCCATTGAACCCAAAATTTAAGATCTCCCATCTTCTTATGATATTGCTTAAAAAGACTACCCTCTACTCCAGCTTCTACTCCTCACTGTATCCCTACAGCAGGCTAGTATTACTATGCAAGATGCTAAAAAGCTGCACAGACATCCTCTACCAATGTAGAATGCTTGATCAAGATACCACAACTCCTGGGAGGAATTCAGACTCCTTAGTCACTGAAGAGGCATTTTTAAAGCTGGAAAAGTCAGTCTTAATAGAGGCTTATTGCTCTTTTATCCTGGACAGGGATTCTTTCCAAAAGCATCCTTTCTCTTACAGATGAGAGGCTGCCTAATTTCCCAGCCAAGATGTATAAACAACACAGAGAACAAAAACTGAAATGCTCTTCCTTCACTACAGCAGACTGAATTGAACAACCGATCTTCTGGCTCCAGGATACAGTCGGAACGGGTCACAGTTAAGAACTGGTGAAAATCCAGACTCTACAAAGCAAGTGACAAAAATCTGGGTTTATTCCTTTGTTCACAGGCAACCACCACCAGACTAAATGGATTCTGTACTAAACTGATTTGAGATTAATTATAAATTCCTCGCAGTATGACAAAAAACAATGAAACCTTGGCAAGACAACAGAGCAGGGATAATGCACACAGTGCATTATAGTCTTACAGCTGGAAGGGAGTTGGTAAGAACCATGCATGATTTGTGTCAGTTGAGTCAAATGCCCAGTCCCAAAAATGATGATTTGCCTGATCAGTGTCATCTTCTTTCATGTACAAGTGCTTTCTTCACAGAGATATGCAAAGTGAGCTCTCAGTGAAGGGCTTTTTTTTTCCTGACATTGCCAACATAGATTAAAAATTAGCACATTACTGAACACTATGGTAATAGCAGAGGATGATGCAAAGTCTTTTCTCAAGAGATCTTTACACTGAGGTTTTCTACCTCTTGGAAGAGGATTGAATTCTCTCACTTAAAACCACCCCACACAATCACGGATTGCAAGGGAATTCCAAAGTATTATTACAATGATTGTATTTTAATAGCTCTTCCACTAGACACAAATAGCATTACTCCTTTTTTCCTTTTTAAACAATTGTAGGATCCCATTTTATGTATATGCAGACATGCTAATGATAATATGACAGGTTTTAATATAGTAGCTCGTGATAGCAGATGGCCCTTCACTGCTGTGTTTTATTAGTTTGTTTTGCCCAAGAAATATTTGGCTACAGGAATTGCAGCATGTCATTGATTTTATTATTGGTGAATTATCTCAGAGCCTGGTAATACAAAATGCTTAGACAGTTACTCATTTAATTTATGTTTTGTTGTCATTGAAGAAACCTTTGTCATTGCCCCTGCTATCAGTTCTCTGCTACGACTCCCTCCTCATCAAATCCAGCTGATGGTTTCCCCATGTAACATTCTTGCCATCAACTCATTTTCCCCATTTCCTGTCCTTTTGGTGTTCAGAGTGAATTCAGCATCCAGCTCAGCTCACATTTCAGTCCATGCCCTGGCTCATTTCCCTTCCTCCGGTCAGCACTGGTGACAGACTTCCTGCCAGCCACCCAGCTCTGGGACAGAAGCCAGCCTGGCTTTTCTTATGCTTATATGCTCCAGAGCCTCTACATCTCATCATGCAGCATGAAACTCATGTGCACCCTAAATGTGGAAGGGGAGTGCTCGTGTGAGACCATCCTCTGTTCCTCAGAGGCACCTGGCACATCAGCAGCTCTTCCACATCCTTCTGTCAGCTACCAAGACCACAAAGCACACCTCCCAGGTCTGAGCAAACAAACGCCATTAACCAAAAGCACACAAAACCAGCGATTTGCACAACATATTTGCTTCTAAACACAAATTCTCTGAAATACTTTCAACAGTTGCTCCAAAACAATTACAGAAGCTTAAGAAAAAAAAATAAATACAAAAGTCTAATTCTCAGACTTATGTAGGTCATCCAGTGCTGGAACTTAAAAATCTAAGATCCACAATGCAGTTGATAGGAATGGCTGGAGGGGAAGCAGCATGTAGAGAAGCCCATATGGGCAACATATGCTGCACCAGGAAACCACTAACTTTGTGACAGCAGCAGAATTTTCAGGGTAAGAGATGTTTCTATGTGGCTCCAAGAACAGAGAGTGGTCTAAAGATGGCAGGCAGCATATCCAATTATAAAAAAATCACATTAGAATCATCTGTGGGAAGAGAACAGGCATGATCCCCTGCTAGAATACTAAACAGCCAAGTGTGCTGAAACACACAGGCAAACTGATACAGCCAAGGGTTCCCTGCATGAGCTGTGTTTAAAGGCAATGCAGTCCAACATTTCCTAACAGACAACATATATTAAAAAAAAACATATTATATATTAAAACAGATGTTGAAAACAATACATGGTACATTTTAAAATTATGCCAATTACCAACACTTTTTGTATTATCAAACAAAAGTTTTGAAAGTTTACTGAAGTCCTTTCCAAGAAGGCTGAACAGTAGAAAACTTTCCAATAGTCCTTAGCACAGACAGTGCTCAAAGCCACCAGCCGAGAAAAGATCCAGTGAGCCTGGGAAAACTGCTTAGGACAAGAAAATTACAATAATCTTCTATTCATCCCTTAAAAGGGGATAAATCCTACTTGTGTCACATTTACATATGCAAAATCTAAAATAGAAAAAAATAATTTATATCCAATTTTCACCAATTCTTCATGATCTTAAAAAGGAAAATAAAAAAAAAAAAAGGCAGGAAATACTGTTAGCATTGTCCTAATTTAGATAGGAACTAATTAATAAAAACAGTGCTCTGAGAGGGCACTGTTTGCAGGTGGGAAAACATGTAAGTGAACTACTGCAACAGCCAAAGCCATTTGTCATCTTTAGGTAGGATTCACTGCTGACTACAAAATTCAAACATGAATCGTAAATTCTGGGCCTGCCACCATTTTTCATCTGATGCACAGAAAGGTGTGGAGAAGCTTCCTCACTTCCTGTGCTGGATGATCACTGCAAGTTACAGAGCTAAATTGTGTTCAGAACTCAGCATGAAGCCACATGTAAGCCTACAGCTTTCAACTCTTAAAATGGGCAACCAGCAGCTGCATCCCACAAGATAGTAAGCAATACACAAAATCTTGAAGAGTCTGAAAGAGCCTAAAACCACAAAAATACAGCTAATGTTGGTCTTTGAATGAGCTGGGTTGTTCTGAGAATAGTAGATAAAATAACATTTATTACTTTTTCTGCTTTCTGCTTTGACTAGACGCTCAAAGATTTTCAAGCAAGTCTATGATTTTCTATGAGCAGAAATTAAAAAGTGAAGTTAAGAATCTTGGAGGGGGAATCAGAAGATAATCTAAGATAGCAACTTATTGGATGGAAACACTATGATCAAAGAGCTATCAGCGTGGAAACAATTCCAACAACTCACTTCTTTTACAACATGTATTTAGACTATTTCTTCATTTATTTACATTCCTCCATTTCCTACTAGAGATCTAAATGCTATGAGCTGAAAATGCAATGTATTAGTGTTCATGTCACTTTCAACCACCCTGCAGCACAAACGATTTTTAAAATGTTTTATGAAAATACATATCTGGGCTGTTTAGACAAGAAGACCCCATATCAAATACTTTCATTGCCCTGTAAATACACACTGCCATATAAATGCATAGCATCACAACATATTAAGACATTTTGAGGCACTGTTGTCTTTCAAAAAAAATACCTGCTACTTCAAAAGCAAATAATCCTATTTTTCCTATCAGTGCAAATTTTTGGCAAACAATGCCTCAAGTATATTTCTACTCACAGTACTGAAAGCACCAGAACTGTTCACACATGCAACAAACTCATGATCTCCGGGCTTACAGAAGATTGCCTGAAGACAGAGGACAGTGGTGGTTATCTTCTCTTCTTACACTTACTTCTATTATTTCGCTTGCTTCCCCCTTCCCCCCATTAGATGTCTCTGAAAACCACACATACACTTCATAGCAGACCTCCTAGAGTGTGTAACAGGAGCATATTTTATAGGCAGTAAAGTGTTTTAAACTACACTTCTTGCCACTTCATTCATACATATACAGATAGGGTTATCCTGCATGTGTCAAAACCATTTATAATGGAGATTCTGCAAGTGCATGTAAGGGAATACAAAAGTAATTTCTCCCCCTCCTTCCCTTATTCATACAAAATGCATTTGAGGAGACAATTATTCAGTTCTAACCTAAGTATGAACATAATGGAAAAGTAAAGAGAGTAGAGGAAAGGGAAAACCAGCAATTTGCTAAATGTTACCTCGCTTAAACAACACATTCTATATGCATATATATTCAGTCTCACAGACTACCGCCCTCTCTTTTATAGTTGGAAATATGAAGGTCAATTATCCCTTAAAACTCTTGCCAGTAGAGAAGACTTCTGGTCTGAACTTCAGGGTATGCAATGGATGCATTATGGATAGGGAAGCAACAACACAAAACTGCCAATTTTCTTTTCTTTCCTCTCCTCTCCCATATCTTAGTAGTAAGCAATTATAAAGATAATGGTTTCAGGCTTTAAGGAAAGTGCCAGCTAATTATGTCTTTATCTGCATTTCTTTATATTCTACTTTCACAAAGACAGAAGTCATACTTTGCATTTAAATACAAATTACGGAAGATAAGCCAAATATTCAGAATTTTGTGAGAAAATATACTTCCTAAGTAGAACCACCAAGAAAGCGTAAGCATTAAGAAGCAGAGGACAATTTACTTTGTTTTTAAACAAACATCTCACTTAATTCTGAATGACGTAGTAGTTCATTTCCTGAGAAGAACTTATGATTCCAACTCATCAGCTAATTACATAGCAACTTGTCTGGCAATAAAATCCCTATGCCAGAAGTCCATAGTCTTACAATAGCTCAAAGCCTTTCCAGTGACAATTTCCCTCCACAGATTCGGGAGCATATGTTATGTCAAGACACAGATTTTGAAATGTATAAAGTTTTGGGAGAGCTTTCCAGGATTCAAATAAACAGCCTGCATCCTATGAATTGTCTAGGCTCTGTCTTTTAATTTGCCCTAGAAAGGTAGGAAGAAAATTGTAAAATCTTGAGGCCAGACTGGACAAGCACAGGAGCTCATTTAAATTCACAAGTAGAAAGCCCCTGATCCACTCAAATAATGCAAAATAAAACAGGTATTAACAGGAAAAGGAGACAGTAGCAAGTGTTTAAATTGGTGACTTCAAACACATTATTATGGGGGTTTAGATTGCAGAAGGATTTTTATATACTTATACAAGCACTGAAGAAAAAAAATCACAACAAAGCAAATGCATTTGCAACAAAAGAAAACAAACAAAAAAACAAAACAAAACAAAAAAACCACAAGAAAACCACAAAAAACCACTGTGTGACAAACTAGGAGCATGAAAATTATTAAGATACTACTTTTTCCTCAGTAAAAATAGATTAAGCTTCTACAACAAGAAGTCCAAACAACTCTGAAAATCCCAGCCCATGACTGCTGCATAAAAACCTGGTTACATACAATCTAACACAGTAGCGACAGTGCATGATGTAATGCTCTTTTCTCTCCTTCAAAAGCCCAATCCAAAATACGCAGCCAACTTCACAGACATAGTTCATCTAATCTAACTGGGGTGTCTTTGAATATATATTTATGTCCACATGCATGAACTGTCTGCTTAGGCCCCTTCCAGTCAGTAGACACAAACAGGCATAGCACAACTTGCTTATTCTAATCCAGATGTCTACAGATGAGACAAATTGGAGCCCAGAAATTTCTGCTTTTCCTCAAGTGATGATGGAAAGTGACCTGCAGTACACGATCAGCCATCTTCACTCGGTAGGACGTATTCCACTCATTCTGCCATATAGGATGCAACACCTTCATCCCTGTTTAACTACTAAACTTAAAAATGAAAGAAATAAACCAAGATAAATACATTCTTTTAAAGATAAATGTAATTCATACATAAAATTCATCCTTCAGTTCACACACTGCTAGAAAGGTATCAAAACATATTTCAACTAAAGAAGCCATTATAAGTAACCATTCTGCAAGTATCACATAAAATATTACACAAATCCTAAAAACCATTTTTTGCTTATGCTCATAGAAAGGTCCAGCTGAAATCACTGCATCTAAAAAAGAATCTGTCGCATTAGTAAGCAATAACGGGAATATGATTCAACTCCTGACTTAGAAAGACAAATCTCATTTGAAATGTTTTTTAAGATTCACCAACAATTTCAACTTAACATCATGTTAAATTACTATATATATCTCAGTGCTCCTCAGCTTTTAGCTGTAGGTTACTAGTGCATTTCTAATGACAGTTCCTTAGCTTCCTGATACTTCCTGAAGAAGTTTTACCTTGTTTTATAGATTCAGTCTTCTCACAGGTCCTTGTTTTGTATTTCAAATAATCACCTATACTAGAAAAGTTGAGGTGATTTCTCCAGCAAGAGGAACAAATAAACTCACTTCATGCACCTATGCATTGGACTATCACAGTTGAAGCCTGAGAACTTCTGACTATTAAACATTCTCTGGCAGTGGTTATTGCTGGAAAGCATTAAGTCCTGTATTTCTACATTGCATGAAGTTTTCCAGTCCCCTCCATTAGACACCTACATAGAGGAACTGAAGTTTAACTCAACAAAAGATTTTGGCGTATGTAGTATTTGGGGGGTGATTCTGTTTATTTGGTTTTGCATGCAAACCCAAATGGTAAAGACTCAATAGTATGAAGGAAGTTACAATAATTCTTAGTGTTTCTGTTGTTTCAGAACAAGATCTCTCAGTGGTAAAGACTCAGCTGCTAAAAAAGAATAAAACTGAGGTTAAAGAAAAATTATTTATATTTCAGTATAGCTTTTCCTTCAAGCATATCAATGGTCTCAAAGTCTATTCAGGTAACATATTCAGATGGACTATTAAGATAACAGGGTAAAACACCATTTCCATTCCTCATCAACTTTAAATCCTGATTTTAATTAGGAGGAATGTAACTCCTCCTTTCTTCAGCAAAGCACAAGAATGCATGTAACTGTGACCAAAATCAGGCTCACAGCAAACCTTTCTGTATCCTTGAGTACCAGGCTATTGGATAGACCTAGCTGGATTTCTCTGTCATTTTGAACAATAAAAAAAGCATCCTGAAATCCAGAAATGCAACTTAGTTGCCAATGCACCCCAAGACAGACACAGGTTGTAGGACTTCACACTGTCTATGCTCTTGTACAAGAGGTTAGTTCTCTAGGTGCTAGCAGGAGCTCCATCCTTCCCCAATTCTTATATTTGAAGCACTCTCTTCCCTACCTGCTACAGCCCCCAGTATTCAGCCTTCTCCACACCAGTTTTACTTGTCTTTTAGTTTTCAGTGCCAGCCCCAAACTAAGCACTCCCTCAAATGCATCAGGTTGGAGAAGAAAGCACAGAAAAAGCAAGAATTTCCACTCTGCAACAAGGCACCAAAACCCCTCAGCTTTTATGAAGGAACTTGGTCCCTTGCTCTTCCTTCCCTGACACATTAAGAGCTAGGAGGGAAGAAAATCAATCTCTGATTTCCCATAGCAGTGCAGGGTCTCCTTTAGAGACAGGGTGCTGCAACTCAACTCTCATTTCCCCTCCTGGAACAGAAGAAAGTCACAATGGACAGAAACCTTTATATTCATGCTTTCCTTGTCTCCTTTAAGTAATAGGTAAAATTTGAGAGAGAAGGAAAAAAAAAAAAAAAAAAGAAAGAAAATAAGTAGCCTCCCAAGGCATCTCCAAGTAAAACAAGATCTCTCTTGTTCCAGATTCACAGCTACATCCAGTTCAGGTATGAATACCTGCAGCACAGTACTAAGAAATAAAAAACGCCACCAGTGCCACTGGCATGAAAAGGGAACAGTTTCTGCTTTGCACTTCTGAGGGTCTAGACTCACCCACAGGGTGGCTACGTTCAACTCGTGTTCCCTCACTTTTAATATTTCAGTGAATCACAAAGAACAGCAATAACCACAATGAAGCAATAACATTTAATACAAGGGGTTTAAGTGATTGTATTTATCAAAAAAGCTCCTCACCACCACCCCAGGCTTTTATTGGTAGAGAGAATAAACGAAATCTCTGTAAAGCCTACTATTTTTTCTTCCTGCATTATTTATACCAATTGTTTTAAAGAAAGAAAAAAAAAAGAAGGAATATGAGAAAGGGCCACGCAGTTCTTAATTGAACACTACCGCCTTCTCTGGCTGCCACGGCAGATAAATAGAAAAGAACATAATATCCAGTAAACCTAGACCCAAAAAACACCCAAACAAGAAGTTAATTACATCTTTTCAAATAAGAAAAGGGGAAGGAAGATGGATGTAAATGTTATCAGAAGAAAGTAATCAAGATTATTATTCTACCAGAAAATATCTCAAATGCACAGAGAACAAAACCCATGAATAAATAAGCAACAACTGTGTTGTGTAAACAAAAGGTTCACTTTTAATAAATCTGGCTCTTTTTATGCATGATTAAACATTCTTATATGTTATAAGAAAAAAATGCAAGAACAGCCCTGAGACACTGAGGTAGGAGAAGGAGGCAGAGGAGGCACTCCAAGAACTGGAACAGAGAGAACATGGTGGAGCAGGTGATCTCCCCTGGCAGCCTATGGCGGCCAAACTAGAGCATGTCTTATTTCCTGAAGGACTGCAGCACCTGGGAAAGACCTACAATGGAGAAGGGAAAAGTGTGAGGAGGAAAGAATGGCAGAGAAAAGCTGTTCTGGACTGACAATAGCCCCCCATGCCTATGACTGTGCCACTCGAGGTGGGGGGAAGAGGTAGATGAGTTGGGAATAAAGGAGGGATAATGAGTCTGAGAAAAAGATGAGGTGGGATAGGAGTGGAAGGCATTTTAGGTTTCTTCTGTGTTTCTCACCATCCAACTCTATTCTGACAGACAATGAATTATATTAATTCTTCCCAAGTCAAGACGGGTTTGCCTGTGACTGTACTGGTCAGTGACCTCCCTGTCTATCTCGATACACAAGGTTGTCCTTATTTTTCTCCCCCTGTCCTATTCGGAAGGAGGAATGAGAGAGCAGCTGGGTGGGTGTTTGGCAGCAGGCCATGGTCAAGCCAGCAAAGCTATAAAACTCTTGTTTCTGTCTACTCAATCAAGTGTTTTGCAGCTCTGTACCCTGAAAAAACTCCAGAAGCTAAAGCCTCCCTCTGCAGCCAAAACCCCAAGGTGCTGGCGTGCCACCTCTCACAGTTAACAAGCTAACACAAGAACGCAAGTTATAAGGGAAAACTCCAAACAGCAAGGCTGTTTTTGCTAGTCATTTTTTCCCTCCTCTCAAGTCAACGAGACTACCCTCCTTAGCTCAGGGTACCCTTGGCAGAGATGGTGAAACAGAAGGTGACATGATGAATGAAGAAAGGAAGGAGAGTGAGAGGATGGTAAAAGGTTGAGAGGCGACAACTGAGGCAAACAGAAAACTAGAGCTGGGCAGGTTGCACAACCAGGCTGGGACAACATCTAGAGGTAGAACAGCAAGGCTGATAAAGGACAATGTGAGGGGACAAAACTGGCAGAAGAGCTCCATACAGCGTGATTCTTAGCAGAAAGCAAAATTAGTCTGGAAAATGAGCAAGAGCTGGAGTAAAAACCCTCCACAAGTCAATTTAGTGAAATAAGGAGGGCTGCTGTCTGTGTGATGCCTGCCCTGTGGCATACAATACAACACGTGAATGTAAAAGCTGCAGGTAGCTGCAGTGTAAGCCACCCTGAGCTCCTGGCATGATGCTGCACAGGGTGCTTGACCAGCATGATGAGTGCACCAGAGTGGTGAGGGAAATGCAGGGTTGGATGGGCAGCCAGCCCCAAGGTCACCAGAAGCAGTGATACAGTAAAAAAAGAGTTAAAATGTGGCCAAAGGGTGAATTTCCCCAGCAGGGGAATGGGGGGAATCAAATCCAAACCTTCCCATTCTTAGAAAAATCCTCCTCAGCATAAAAAAAAACCTATAGCAAAACTAGCAAGATAACAGGTTATCATTTGGAAACAGTCCCTGCCGTTGCACTGAACCAGGATACAGGGAAATATGAACGCTTGAAGGAAATAAACTCAAGATAAGTTATAATGAATGCAAACTTTCAGCAAGTCTGAAATGTCTCCTTTTGCCATCTGTAGCTTCAGATTAATATTAAGTTTTTCAGTACATTACCACAAACACTTTACAAAAATCTTAAAACTGCTTATTATGAATTTGCAATGCAGTAAACACAATAGGAAATGTTACTGCATTGAACACTATTTGTTAAAGAAAAAAAATTCCTGATAGCCTCTAATATTTCAAATACATCTTATGATTAATACAAACATATGAACGCAGACCATTCCATGAATTATGTGGGATTTGTTGACAATACATCAAATGCAAACTTTTTCTTCAGCTTTCATTTGCTTCCATTTCTCCTCTAGTAATTTCAGATTCCATGGAAATGCATTGACAAAGGACGTTTGATAGGTGACCTTTAAGATTTCAAGTAACTTGATTATTCATTGTTCTGAGTGATATTATATACTAACCACTATTTACATTTGGCCTTTCAGCAGCTATGCTCACTTATGCATTTTTGAAATACAGCATCCTTCTCACCCCCTAGATTTTTTTCTTCTAAATCAAGTCCTCTGCAGATAAAGAACTACTCAGGGAAAAACAACAAACAAACCAACCCACCACGCAGTAAATTAAGTGACTGCACAAAAAATGCCTTTCTGACAACATAATCGCTGTACTGTGCATGTGAAAAGACTGCAACACCAGAAAGCTTCAGCTTCTTAATATCTCTTTTTAAAGGAGCTTACTGTGGTTCCAAAGTCATTTATTTTGCCCTGTAGTCACTCAAAGGGGAAAGAGAGGTCAAGATGATATGAAAGAGAGGAAAGTGCGTGGAATTCGCCAATTCTCTGCAAGACGCTTGCAAACAGGATTCTGGCCTTTGAACAGCTGCCTAAATAAAAGTTTTCCCCTTCTGTCCCATAGCCCTTGCAAGTCTCCTCCTGCACCCACCTCTCAGCTCCACACTATTCCAGGCAGAGTGAAGACTCCATAAACTGTACACTAGGTTTTCCAAGATGCCAGCTCAGACCACCATCCACATCCTCCCTAGCTTCTAATATAGCTTGGAGACTTCAGCCATAAGACTATGCCCATGTTGGCCAGCAATGGCATTTCTTAGCTACAACCCTTTGTAAATCTTCTCATCTGCTTTTTCAGGAGCATTCAGGTCTGATGCGAGCCTGGACTCCAATAAATATTAATTTAGCTATTATAATGCCATCTTTTTCTTATGCTTTAAGTCACACGTAAGCTTTCTACACTGTCTAAAGTGCTGCAGGCCACTGTGTCAGAAACAGTAATTGTTCAAATTACTACACCTCCACAACACTTTTGTTTATCCCTCTGAAACAGCTTATTCTTCTCTCTGTCTTACTTAAGTGAACTCTTCAATAGCCAAGAGTTTGCACAGCAGACTACTACACAGTACATCAAAAGCATCTCTACCCTTGAGAGACAAGTAACAACACTGATGGAAGAGCTCTCAGGAATTCTTGAGTGCCAGATCTTAGATGCTACTCTTGAACAGCAAATTTGCAGGAAAAGAAAGAGAAACCAATAGAAATGCTACATTATGCCCATGGCCTCTTGTTCCCACTTCATAAGAGTCTTCTTAAAGTAACTGCATCCCTGTGATGAAGGCAGACTGGTGTTACAAGCACGAGTTCAAGTGAACTGAGCTGTAACTCAGCCCTCCCGTAGGTGAAGTCTGACTTTCCACCCATAAGAAATGGGAGGCAGCTCTAATGCCAGAGCACCAGGCTGCAAACGTGCTCGGGCAGGGTCACTGCTCTAACTTCTCCAGTGCATGTTCCAGCTAAACAGAAGCCAACCAGAGGCTCTGAGAAAAAAACAAAACAAAACAAAACCTAGGAGGGAGAGATTTAAACCTAGTGCCTGGGTCTTGGCAGATCTTGCTCCTGTTCTCTAAAGGCAGAACATAACCTTGTATTTTAGTTTTCATCTTTTTTTGTTACTTCATATACACCTTCAGCTACACTCATTAAATAACTCACTTTTACAGATGTCTTTCATAACATTTCAAAACTGCTCAGTAATCCAACCTAGCTTTACAAGCTAGCCAGCTGAAAACAAAACAAAAAATTGTTAGAAATTAGTAAGGTTTTTTTATGACAATTCTGCTCTATCATTACTGAAATACAGAAATCCCACAACACAATCTTTCTCGATGTTAGAATTCAATATAATCTGCACGTCTGTTTCTCTGAATGAAATGGTGATTCCCCAAGGTATCACCTCTGATGTATAAGAAGTCAAAGCTTGCAGGGAAGCAAAGTATTCTCATAAAGGCATTATGTCTTCCTTTGAAACATAACTTGAAACTTACAAGTTTAAGTTTCAAAAGTCCACATTCCAATGAAGCTTGCTTTTAAAACCTGTAAAAAGGAGGTAGAATTTCTGTTCTTACTTTAAAGATAAACATACAAAAGCATATTGCACAGCAACAGGAGCTGTAGCATGAGGTTATTATAAAAGGTTTCACAGGCACCAAGCTACCATGAAAGGATTTTCTCTCCGAAGAATGAAAATCAGATTAATACTCCTGAGAAAGCAGAAAGCAAACAAACTGTATGAAGAATGAGATGCTGCTTCTCAAGAGAATGAATTGGGTAGAACAAGCAGTATCATCTCCTAAAGTCTGACTTCATAAAGTTAAGAGCTGGACAATACTGCTGAAGCTAAAGCAGCAGCACTCTGGTAGCCACTTCTCTAAAGACAGAAGTTTTTAGGGAGAAGTATCTACTCTAGGACTACTCAATCCAGCAGGACAAAAAAAGAAGGGAAACTCATCGTAAGAGATTACTTCTTTCAAAATGGTGTTTTCTAAAGCCCTGAAAGCAGGGACAGGCACGTACCCAACACAGAACAAGCAAACGATAGACAGACATCACAGCAAAAAAGCCTCTAAATTAATCCGCTATTTGCTACAGAATATGGCTGGTTTTCAGGGGAAATAATTATAAAAAAATTGTTGATTAAAAAATGTAAATGTATTTTGCTAAATAAGGTTTCATATAGTTTGATATCACATTAAAAAACACAACTCCTCTTTTCTTCAAATACAACGGAACAACTTACAGAGGGTGTAAGAGCTATAGGGAAAAAACCTAACTGGGACAGATAATTATCAACATTAAACACAAGACAAGCTACAAAAAAATCATACTTCTTAAATAAATATACTTATTCTATTTTATTATATCTATTATAGGAAATGGTCTGCGTCCAACTGACAGAACTCACCATGGGAAATTCTTCTCTAGACCTATGGATTTTTAGTTTGTGTTTTTTCTCCCCACAAAAGCAGTCAAACCCCTGAACAGAGAGGTCACAGTCTTCACGCTTGGAGGTGTTCAACACATCCAAGCAAGCACAGAGCAAGTCTCCTCAGCCTACAGCAGATGGCTTAAAAATGGCCCAGATGAGTGGGTGACCTAATGGATGAACTGACACACACTGGCCTCCACTGAGCAGATCACCACTATCTAAATGGGAGTCCAGACATATTTACAGATCTGAATCTGTCCCCTTCCCAAGCTTTTCTTCTTGCATGAGTAAAAAGATCTCTCCAGTTAAATAAAAACACTAAAACTAGCTAAATCATTCCCGAATCACTGGTTAAATTCATGACAATATCTACTACTTCAACATTACACCACTTGAGAAATAATAAAGCCTCTTCATGTACCAAATGAGAGAAATAATTCTACTGTACGGACTATTCTGTAATTTACAATAATTGGTATATTCTATTACTTTATTTCTAAAACATATGAAAGGTAGTTGCAGAGCAGGAACATAGATTCATTCATAGAATGAAGGACATAAGTATTGTACAGTCACCAAAACGGCTCACACAAAACTTACACCTTTCAGTTTCCACCTTGATGCACATCACTGGTTACAAGATACTCTGAAAGTGGAGCATTTTATTACCCCAAAATATCAGATGTTTCTGGCCTCATGACAAGACAGCAGCATTGCCACAGCACCCACAAAAACCTACAACTTGTAGAAAATCCACAGTTAAGAGGAGTAACACTTAAGAGCCAGTGCCACTCTTTAGAAAAATACATGCTGTGTAAGCGAAAAATGGGGAGGTTTTCATAACAGTATTATTTCACCATAAACAGTACCAAACAGTGGAAAAATAAGAAAAGAAACCAAGATCCTGTGAGCCTTCTGTAAACATCATCTCATCTCTTGACAAGGGATTTTTTTCCCCAGTATTTGATCTCCATTCCTGCTTCTCTGCAGAGCTATGGAAACAATGCATGTTCAGCCTAAATTCCCAACCTCTAACAACCAGATGCAGGACTTGCAGGCATATTTAGCCACATCATATTGCTCCTATGAACAATTGCTACAAAATAATTTAAAAATCACCATGTTGCTTCTACACAATGAAGTCTCAAAGTCACATCTTTAAGAATAAATTCACACTCTCCATTAGGCACCAGGTTCAAAGCCAAGAATTTTTCTTCTCTGTGCAGAAATCTTGTATAAACATAAGAACAGTACATTACTGTTCTTCCAAGATGGACACACGTAGCGAAAAACAGTAACTTCCTCTAAGGCAAATTTGCAAACACATGTTATGAGGATAAATCTGCAGCCTGTCCTTTTCTGACATGAGTCAGAAAGAATACCTGTTTCTCGACAGGACACTGAAAGAAATACCATACTGTCATATATGCAATTTTCAGTGTGGTATTCCCATTTATAGTGCTATGACCTCACTCAAACAACACTGAAGTCCTTTCATTACTTCCAGGTAATACCACTGCTCTTACATCACAAGCCAGTTAGTACTCGCTGAGATCTACATTAGCTCAACAGGCATTTTAAAGTCAAATAACGACAGATTTGCCTCAGACAACTTATGTTTGATACCAGTGTTTAATTTATCCAATTCTTTCACTTGTCCCTTCTCTAGTATTGAATTTTATCTTTAAAGACATAAACAGCAGGATACCACCCACTAACAGTTTTTTAATTCCTATTAATTTGACTAAATTAGTATCTTCAAAGTAGAAGAGCAAAAAAACATGGACAGTTTGAAGTGGGGCTTTTTTATGCATGTCTGACCTTCAAAGGCACCACTGTCAAAACAGGTAAAATCAATTAAATTCATTTTTGAAAAAAAACCATAAGTTACTAGGAAACACAGTGGTACCCAAACCAAAAGTATACTGAGTTCTGAACAATCATGCCAAAAAACTATCTCCCTGACAATTTTCCTTCAATAACCCTCCTGCAGTTTCCTCCTGTGTCAAACACTCAAGCAGGGGTATCCATCACTACCAGTAAGGGAAAACCCAGACTGCCTCCCCCAGAACAAACTATTTGACCTTTCATCTGCCTGTCCTTACACTGTGTATTGACTCCTCTGCTAATACTCAACCTGCTCCTCATTCAGTCACCTCAAATGGGAGATGTGCAAGCATTGCATGCACAGAATCACAGAATCATCAGGTTTGGAAGGAACCTTTGGAGATCATCCAGTCCAACTCCCCTGCCAAGGCAGGGCCACCTACAGCAGGGTACACAGGAACGTGTTCAGGCAGGTTTTCAATGTCTCCAGAAAGGAAGACTGCACGACCTGTCTGGGCAGCCTGTTCAGTGCTCTACCCACAAAAAGTTCTTCCTCATGTTGAGGTGAAACTTCTTGTGTTTTAGTTTATGGCCATTGCTCCTCATCCTGTCACTGGGCACCACTGAAAAGAGTCTGTCACCATCCTCCTGGCACCTGCCTTTGAGATATTTATCTGCATTAATGAGATTCCCTCTCAGTCTTCTCCAGGCTAATCAGGCTCAACTCCCGCCATCTCTCCTCGCAAGAGAAATGCTCCAGTCCCTTAATCATCTAATCAATCTTTGTGGCCTTGGAACTTTTCCCCCAGCCACCCGCTAGAGTGGGATAGGAGAGCTGTAACTAACCTTCAAGTCTCAAGAGGGCTTTTTGCCTGCGGAGCAATGAGACTAGCAGTTTCACCAACTTTCTAGCAAAAGGTATCTGAACTTCTAGACAAATCTGAGGCACTTCCAACCTGTCCCCTTTCCTGACTACATCACTCCTCTCTTGCAATGACAGTTAAGAAAGTACATTCCATACATCTTCCTGAAAATAGAGACAACTACTGCGTCATCATCTTGCACTTGCCTCCAAAACCTCTCATTCTGATTACTACTGAGGACCATGCAGAAACTCATATGCCAACGTTTTACTATTTAGCTCATAGGCGTCTTTTACAGTATCTCACAGTATTCCAGATTTGCTGATTTCCTTCAACCACGGGTTGAAGGGTCAAAATTTTTACCAGAAATGTCCCCCACTTTCATCAGTACCTCTTTAAAATACCACTTCCAGGGAGAAGCAAACCAAAATAAAAGGGAGCAGGGAAATCTCTGTTCAGAGACAAACCCAGAAATGTAGATCCAACAGTGAAAAACTATCAAGCTTTGAGTATCTTAATAGTCCATACTCTTACTTACTTACCTAGTTTAATACAATGGCTGGCTCCATAGCCATACCACATTATGTTCTTCTGGACAACTAAGAGGAGCTGACATTTGAAGTTTGCACGCTGATGAGGAAAGGAACCAAGGGGGAAGGGGACATGACACTATTTAACCATTTTTCAGATCTGTGTAGATTAAGAAAAAGCATACAATTATATCGTATTTTAAATTCTGCACCAGTTATGATTTAATTACTTGATTTCTGCTTAAAGGAAATGGCCAAGATAATTTTCCCACTCTGCCAGATGCTGACAAACCTTTTCAAGAATGAAGTATTTAAATTAAAACGTTACAGTTTACCTGACTTTTTTGTTTTCCCTACTGCCCTATCATTGCACAGTGGTATGATTTTTCTCAAAGTTCACCACTTAAAAAGCTTAAGGAACAATCTCAAAAATGTTTATTTCAAAGTGTCACATAATGTCATTATTAGCATTTTATTTCAAATTGTGACTCATGGATATTCATTCTGAAAAGCTATAAAATGAAAGCAGCAGGAAGCATGCAGTGAGAGACCAGGGCAATAATGAAAACAAGAATGGAAATCAATAAAGAGAAAAAGAACTAGAGCAATGGGACCTGGACCATATCACAGACCGTAATTCACTGGTGACTAACTTAGACTGAATGCTAACGACTGAATGCTGGCAGGAACGCATTTGATCAAAACCTACCTGACACAGCGCAAAGCTCAAAAGGCAAGTCAGGCAGGTCTCTCTGAAGCTACTGTAATTAGAGCTCAGCAGTGCGACCATGTTTTGTTCCCTTAGACAGAAAAAAAGGAGAAAAAAAAAAAAAGGGAAGAAGGAAAAGAAAGGAAGAAAAGAGTCTTTTACTCTGTGAATGCTTAGTTACAACTTCACAATATATTCACAGAGCATCTACCTGTGCAAAACCCCACTGAAACAAAAGAAGTTGACTTGCTCATGTTCCCCAAAGGCCAGGATCTGAGCACGGCATTGCAGGCACATGATGGGAAGAGGTTAAGTGATTCCAGGACAGCACACATATTTAATACCACAAAGGCAGATGAGATAACATCAGATGCTTGAAGGAAACAATGAAAGGAAGTCAGCTGAAAGCCTCCCAGCCTTCCCTACTGATAGCAGTTGCGCTCAAAGACAAGCCTAACATACATGGGCCAACAGGGGAATTACTGGAGTAGAACTAAAGCTGTAAAATCCAAACACAAGGGAGAATAAAGACACTTTCAAACACAGACCACTACAGGTCTGCATTTATAAAGCAATCCCTCCAGGCGATAGCAAGGGCTACCAGGGAGCCTGGGGAAAGAGACTGGCATCTCACCTTGTCACCACAGAGCAGGAATACAAAGATGTGGGCAGCAAGGACAAAATCCCCCATTGGTAGGTTAATATGCTTCACTGCTCAGTGAACATGCCCTGTCCAACTCCAGTCTGTGGCCAAGAAAAAAGAACCAATAGCCCTCCTCAGGTATGTGAGTGACAAGTGTCTTTCCTTCCATCATATTTAAACACTGAGAGGAAGGCACAGCTTTCTCCTCCAAATAGCTTCACAACTCATTTTAATCCAGTGAGAACTCGCTGATAGGCTCCAGTTTATGTTCAGGGTTGATTTTCTATTCCTCAGATCTTTCATTTAGGTTCACATGGAAAGAAAAACACTACCTTACCTCAAAACAAACTCACCACTAAATTCTTTGCAGGTGGATTTACAAATTTAGGAGATAGCTGTAGCTTTCTGTCTATGAACGGGCAGTAAACTGTAGGAAGAAAACACAGTGTCTCCAGGTGTCTTTTTAAACCTCTGATAAGTTAACTCGAGTGAAGTACCCAGTCAACCCATCAACACCCGAGGTGATACCAAAGGCTTTCTCAAACTAGTAGGAGTGGAAAACCTGTATTTTTTTTCCTCCCCAAAACACTGCATAATCTAGAGGTTGGGATTTGGCTCGTTGGGGTTTTTATATAATATCCATTTGCTTTCCAGGGATTTTTTCTAACAGCAACAACTCATTTTTGGAAAAAAAACCCCTGGACTAGTCTTGTCACATACACTTACTAAGCACCGTTCCCTCTCAGATCACCAGCAGGGGCTGAGCAACCGATCTTTATATGTTCACACAGGCCTTTCTTATTTAAGTCAGGAGCAAATTCTTATCTTTTATCCCACAAAAGCTGCTTAAGAAGATTTCAGTACACACTGTGTTGGTAATTTATGTATCTGACCAAAAGCAACAGAACAGGATTCTTGATCTCCATGTCTCCCACTCTCATGGAAAAAGAGAAAAAATGGCACGGTGATTAGGAACACGCCAGAGGAACAGAGCTGACACTCTTGCACAGCTATTGCAGTGAAGTGTGGGGAGGAGGGCTGCTATTCTGGAGATGCAATTTCCTTTTTAAACTTCAGATAAAAATCAACTTCCAATATTTCTATTATTTGCAAAGTGATAGCAGAGGACCAACACTTAGCTATATGTCATGTTTTGCACAGAAGGCATAACAATGAAGGATCGAAGCATACAAAAGTCAGAGCTTCCAGAGAGAGGAATTGAGCTTATTCCTTTCTCCAGCTCCCAGTTCTGCACTCTTTTACCAAGAGTAAATTTGACAGGATGCCTATATTTCCCTTTCTAAAGTTTTTTGTCCTTCTGGTGCAAAGGACCAGAGCGTGCCATCCTGAACCAAAAGAAAAGACACACACATTGTTCTGTAAAATCCAGTATAGTTGAGGAGTGCGAGAAGTGGAACAGAGTTGTGGTGAATGAGATTTGCTCAACTTTGTGCAAGTAAACCTTACAGGAACAAGTAGCAGAGTTTCAAACCAGTTCACTCAGTCATTAGCACAAGCACTGAGCACTGTTCTCAAGAAGTACAGAAATAATGACTGACCTTAAGAATAATTCTCAGCATGTTCTTTGTACCAGCTTTTCCAAAAACTGTAATGACTTAGAAGCGCTGAGCAGAAGCAAGGCAGACAGGCCAAGGCTCCTTGCAACTTTCCAATCTTGGGAAACACCTAAATGATTGATAGCACTACAGGCAGGATAAAAGATGAGGTAGACCCAGAAGTCAGTCATTGCTGTGGTCTATTCAACCACAAAGCTGTGGTGTCAAAGGAAGTTAGGAAGGAAGCACGAATCCGTGTCTTTTGTCACACAGAAAAACAATGTATATACATGGCACTGGGTTTGAAAACAAAAACACTAGCTCAAGTATGCCGCATAATATTTTAGAGGAGAGAATTAACTCCAAAATGCTGCAGTATAATTGCTCTGTTACACATGTTGTCTGCTACTAGCATTCAAGTCATATGCAAAACTACAGTAAAAACTCGCAAGTCTAGACGCATTCTGTACAGAAATCAGCATGTTCTGATCATTTAACCTCTCGTGGTCAGTGAAAAGCCTGATCTAACAGATGTTTGTTAAACTCAGCCAAATGTGGCCAGGGCAGAATGCCAGAAACAGCCTTTTTAGAAGCTTATTGGACAACCTGGAACACAGGACTTTGATAGCAGTTGGGCTAAAAACAAATTAAAATGAAGGCACACAGCAATGCCGCAACTGAATGCATACGAATTGTGCCTCTGAACGGTCTTTGTTCTTTATCACTGCAGCACTTAATAATTTTGAGAGCTTGCTGATATGCACGGTTATTGAACATGAATCTGGTCTCAGCAGTTTGTATTTTGTCAGAAAGATCTTTTTAGCCTGGAAACTGAGAAGTAGCGATTTATTCTCTACATCAAGGAATTAAGAGGAGTTAGTCAATTCAGTTATCTAGGCTGAAGAGCTGAGAGACCCAAATGAGGCAGTGGGGAAATTTTTCAGGAGAAGAATCTGAAGGTTGTCCAGCATCACCCAAAGAAACTTCCTTCGGAAAGGAGGGCAGCAGGTCTCCATATTGAGAGGAGCATAGATTCCTCAGGAGAAACAAGTAAAAATAAGGTTGGAATCAGGATAATGGGGCAACATCTGACCCAGAACAGGAAGGATTAGTCATATGAAGTCACAGATATGCCAGAAGTATTAAAAAAATGATGATAAAAATCAAGCAATACACTTGCTTTTAATTCTTGCTCAGGCTAGAAGGATGCTGTAGATCTTATCAAGACAACAGTTAAGCAGCTAAGATATTGTCACAAACTGGGGGGAAAAATCTATTAAAACATGAAGAAAACTGTTAAAGGAGGAAAAGCAGACCTCTGGAAAGGTAGCTGCAAAGTTCTGGAGGGCTGTTCCTGCAAATTAAACACAAATACAGTTTCCATACTTGTTTTTACAGAGAGAACAGGAACATGCCATTGTAATCTTGTGATTTTGAAGACTGATACTGAAATTTGAGGCTAAGATGCACTAGCACACAAGGTGGGTAAGAAAACCGTACCAGAAAACACAGCCAGCGTGGGAGCTGTGGTAACAGAAAAGGGGTGAAATTCCCACTCTTCAGGCCAGGACACTCGAGAACTTGTGCAAGACTTCTGTTCTTGGCTGCTCTGAGCTGAAGGCTCAGATGCGCTGCCTCAGCACACCCCAGGCACTGTACTAACGTGAAAGGCGACATGAGAAGGAGGGCGCTTTAATTCCAGCTGCAAAACCTACAAAGAAAGGCCGTTAGGATAATCAGAGGAGAGACTACTGCCTGAGGGACGGTTCAGAGCTTGGGTTATTTCATATAGCAGAATGAGACCATCATCTGTTGAATCCTTCAGGAAGGAAAAACTGTAATTTCAACTGAAGGGCAGAGCTGACAGAACAGCAAATGGGTATAAAACAAACTGCAAATGCAAAATCTCACAACTATGAGAGTAATGAAAAAAGGTGGGGATACCCACAAACAGAAGTTTTACCTGCTTATGGAAAAGACAACAGGTCTCCTCTTTGACATGAGACTGCTTCAACCCAGGAGGTCCTTTCCCATTTGGTGCAACGCTGCGATATACAGTAACTTGCTTGTGTGCTGAAGACATTCATCAGCTTTGCAATAATTTCACAAGATAAACTTTCCATCCCACTGCAAAGCAGGAATTTCATTCACATGTACCCAAGACACAGTAGCTTTCTTAGCCTAGCTTACTACACATTCCATAGAAAGCAAAGCACAAGGTAGCACTAAAGGCACAAACACAGTAGCAGAGTTGTTTGGCAGTATTGGTGATATTCCCTGGTAAATATTTTGTGATTCAGAAAGAATCTTCTGAACTGCAGCTGGATAAAATACCTGGTTTAACACAAAAACTATTGAGGAGAAACCTACAGATATCCTATCTGTGTCACCTTTCAGAAAAAAAGTCCTTATTTTGGGTTACTAAGGTGCATGCACACAACTTGCAAGCACATATACAAAACTCCTTAGAAGCTATCATATGAGAAACTGTGTCCCTCACTCAGCCATCCCCTCTTTAAAGCTGTACTAGTTTAGACTGTTCTGATTCTCCTCACTCTTCTGCATTGAGTCCACAAATTTATTTACTTGCTTTAGAAAAAAACCTAAATCATTTCAATGTTTTATTAGGCTTAAAATTATTAGCCTTAAAATTAGCCAGCATTTTGATACCGTTTTATATTTTGATAGTACCCTAAGTTCTATTGGTCTTTTACTTATTCATATGAATGACTGCAGTGAGTAAATATTACCTGACACCTTAAACATGAAATGTACAAACTGTCCAGGGATGGGTTCACTCCACTGACAAAACAACCTGGTTTCTCACTCTGAATCCTTCACCCTTTTTGAAAGGAATGGTTAGAGGCTATTTATCTTTTTTGGATGTTATTACGCAATCCTGTCCATTTTCCAGGCTCTCTAGCATTATAGATTGAAATGGATTTGCATCACTGACCATTGCTATTGCTCAGAGCTTCAACATCTCACACCTCTTCACTCAATTTCTCAGTCTACACATCACTCCAGCTATTATAATCAGTATGCATTACTCCATTTATTTTATCAGCACCGAGGCAGTGTGATTGTGATCACTGACATGAAGAAAAACTTCTTTTCCCCTTATGACAGCTGTGCTAGTTGCTCTGTAGTCTCATGAAAAGAATGAGAAACAGGTAACAGCTATAGGCTCAGTTGTACAGTGCAGGGGGATACAACTGAAACATATGCTATGTTTCAATCCAGAGCAAGTTTCTGCAACGAAGGTATCAATCCATCCTAGAATACATAACCAAATCAGATATTTAAGCCTTACACCTGTAAAACTTCAAAAGCAGAAATAGAAAAGTAGAAATTCAGTGCAGTGATTTTAGCAGGACACACTCGAAGCTAGCCCTAAGGAATCACATCAATTCTGAAAGTTCAATATCAATAAAAATTAAAATCCCTACAGTTAATAGAAGCCATAGGATCACCTCTGCTTCCTTATCAGGTTTAGAAGTTTCATTTTACAAGAAGTTGGTACCACAGTGAGCCAAGGCAGAAATACACATCTGCAGGGTTTGGGATGTTGGTCTGGTTTGGGGAACAGGGGAGGAGACAGCGGTTGTTTTTAAAGAAAATAAATGGCAATTTACAATTTTTACAACAAATATGTTTTTGAAAAACTAGCAGTATTAAGTAACTTGTATTCCGTATTTTACACTCCATGTATAACCTCTTTAAAACCGATTAGATCATAACATGCTGTGGAGCACTCATTCTATTCCCCTCAGTATCCATAGCTGTTTTCCCCTGCCTCTCTCATGCCCACGCACATACCCCCTCCCTGTCCTATTATAACCATACACAGCATGCAGGGAAGTGGGGATGCGCCCCCAGCAGTAGGACCCCCTGCCTCAATAGCACAGCATGGTCTCACTTCAAGCGCACACGAGTCAATTGTTTCCCCTCTTCCAATATATGAATACATTCAGAGTTACAACACACAACCTTATAGAAACAAAGAGATACTGAGCAATTTATTACAACACACAACCTTACAGGACCAAGGAGATTCTGATCAATTTATTGACACCCAGAACAACTAAAAGGCACCATGGAGGATACAGATATTTCAGTTCTGAGTCTGCTCCCTCTGTGAACATGAATCCTGCATAAAGGGAGACTCAATGCTATGATCACAGATTGATCAGTGAGAATTAAACGTAATGCTTGTCTGGAGGGACATCACACAGCAGCGGGTTGGTTTTACAGCTTAATCACGTAAAGGCACCCAAGTCCCTCCTGGTTGCTGCCATGCACACTTCAGCACATCCAGCAGATGCCTAGAAGCATCACAGGAAATCACAATCAGGATTCAATGATTCCAAGCATTTATGACTATTCCTAATCGAAGTTTCTATAAACAAGTCAAAGTAACTGAGGACCAGGGCTATTTAAAACATTCCAAGTTTATAAATGAAGGAGTGAGCACTTAGGCAGGAAACACTCAAACAGGTGCTGGGAAAAAACTTGACCCTAATTAACCCTTTGAAAGAACTGCTTAGGATAAACAAAAAAAATAAATAAAATCATTCATCAGGCCAGATGGTGGTTGGGTTTGTTCTGGTTTGGGATTTTTCTGTGAGGCAGATAAATCTTTAAACTTTCCATTTTTGTTCTGTGAGCTGTAATTTTCAGATTGCTGTTTTTCAAGAATGTGGAAAAAAGAAATCACAGTCCATTTGGTAGCCCGTACACTTGACAACCAACAGTTGCCACACATACACATGCTACCAATCAACACAGAGAGGATGCTACCCAAAAGCCCTCTCCAAGCATTAAAGACCTCACTTAACTGTATGAGCAGCAGACTACTGCAAGGCCAACTACTTAAGAAGAATACAGCATGCCAGCATATTTCATGAATATGTTCTATTGAAGTCATACATTCAAAACAAAAACAAAACAAAACTGAAGAGAGCATTTGATATTAAAATGAAAATGCTATTTCTATTCTATCTGTGATTCTGTCCCCATTAATTCCTATCTCAGCACTAGAAAGTATAAGCACAGCAATCTTTTGTGAATCAGTTCAGGTCTGCCTGCAGGATTAGATTCAGTAGATGGCTCAGGGTGCCACAATATTTCCCAAGGGCACTTTATTTGCTGTCTGAAGATACTCCTGAAAATGATTTCTCAGTCATTAATTATTCATTCTATAATCAGTTATTTTAATTAGCATCCCAGCCAACTTTGCCAAGGATCCCACACTTTCAGTAATTAGGGGCAGCTTATTGCCTCTAATTAACTTCAGACATAGCAAGACTATTGCTTTGTTACTTCAGCTGTTTTTATGTTTGCATTGCATATTCTGTGCTGCTTAACTGGTCAGAAAGGAGACTGCCCTGTTGTACTATTTATCTCATTTAGGTTCCATCTCTTTTGACTCTGTGTTATTCGCTGTATTCTAAATCTTTCTGACTCTCTCTGAAGTCTTGTCTACACTGGATCAGTGCAACACCAGGAAAGTGCATCTGATCAGTGAAACAGTTCACACTGAGGACCTAACACCCATCCTAAGTGCATTTCAGGAGTCTCTGCCTCACACTGGTTGCATGAACCTGACGTGTTCCCAGAATGAAACGGTTTTCCTTTGCCCACACATAGTCATACTCATGCAGCTCAAAACAGAACTCTGCAAGTGGGACAAGAAGGATGACTTCAAAGCACACTCCTGATCCAAGTTAAAATGGTGATGCAGATGATGACATTGTCACTGATTAACTACATTGCTTTGGAGATGGTTTTACTTTAAAGAAGTGTCTCAATTATCTCTGCAGATCATGCAGATCATCTGCAGCGACTGGACAGTAGCCACGGCCATGGCACACCAGTGCAATGCCATCAGGCATGGATTAGCAAAATACAGTGGTGAGGCTTAGAAATAGATTTTTACAACACAGAAAGAACTCTGCCAACCTGTACAGTCTTCTTTCCTTGTGCACTGCTCTGCTTAAGTTCACCTGTAACAGACACAGCTTGTAACACAGCAACAGGGTCATGTATATGGAGGCTTTAACCAGTTTACTCATTTTATCACATCTCTGTGACCTCTGGAAGGCCATTCCAGAGTGAGCACTGACTAACAACTGCAGTTAGCAAACTAAAGTGCTAGTAATTTGTTAGAATCTAAATACCCACAACACATAAAACAGATGAATGATTTTGTTGCTATTTTAAATAATTAATACTTCTCATTCTTACATGATGCTTTCATTCTACAGACAAAAAGCTGTATTAAAGTAGCAGACTGTTGTAATCCAGTTGTTCCAATGCAACTCTGAGGAAGAGCCAAGCAAATACACCAGTAATACCCATCCCTGTCCACAGTATACCTCTGTCCTTCCTTGCAATTTACAAAATAAAGAGTCTAAAAAATTGCCCACCCCAGCCTGTGGAATGTCAGGGCAAACAGCGAAGGAACAACTCTTCATCTCACAGTAACAGCAGTCCCATAAAGTGCTACTCATCCTACGGACAGAGCGTCCGAGTGACAGCCGTGCACAAAATTACTCACACACTCTGATACTACTGGTGACTGGTCCGCAGATTCAGCAGATCACCTTTAGATTACATGGTTAAGAATGACATTGTTTGTTTATTTCCTTTCCAGCAACACATAAGAAAATACATCTATATATCCTCAGGCTGCTAGATCTCCATTCTCACATTACCTTTATGGGATGTTTTATTTTTTATATACCAAGCAGTAAACCAGAAGTCTTATATACACAAAACTTAGATAGTCATTCTCTAACATTTATTATCACATTAAAAGGCCTGGAAACATTAAGTAAAGGTACCTAAAAACTTGGATGGCAGAGAAAGACAATGTTGAAAGTTGGCCTTAAAAATCTCAAGTGATGTTTTTAGAGTAATTGAATTTGGGAGCCAAAGCATGCTGAAAAGAACCCAAAACCATAGAGATGAGATCAGTAGAATCTGAATCACAGAATATTTAAGCTAAAATGCTTCAAATTGTTTCACAACCAAATAACAGTATGATGAGAACCTCCACCACTTGTAGCACATATGTGGTTACGACAATCATATTGCATCTGGTATTAAGTCATCACAAGCTGGATCTTTCAAGGTGTGCATTCAGGCAAATACGCCAACCCTGCAAGTTGAAGATTACTAGAAAAATGGAGTTTGTTAAATTCTATCTCCAAACAATACCGGTATTTGCTACTCTTCAGTCCCCACTAGTTTGAGAACAAAAAATCCTCTGCCTTTTAATGACACTGTTGGAAAGAAGAGCCAACCGTATCCTGAGCTGCATGAAAAGGAACATGACCAGCAGGTCGAAGGAGGTGATCCTGCCGCTCTACTCTATTCTCGGGAGACCTCACTTGGAGTATTGTGTGCAGTTCTGGTGTTCTCAACATAAAAAGGACATGGAACTGTTGGAACAAGTCC
>WYDI02019129.1:0-14718 GCA_009867235.2 Psittacus erithacus | reverse complement strand
AACTTAAACAGGGGAAGTTTAGATTGGATATAAGGAAGAAGTTCTTTACTGTAAGGGTAGTGAGGCACTGGAATGGCTTGCTCAGGGAAGTTGTGAATGCTCCATCCCTGGCAGTGTTCAAGGCCAGGTTGGACAGTCTTGGATGGCATGGTTTAGTGGGAGATGTCCCTGCCCATGGCAGGGGGGTTGGAACTAGGTGATCTTAAGACCCTTGCCAACCCTAACTATGCTATGATTCTAAGAGAGAACGAGAGGGGAACTGATTGCTAAGATGATTTAGTATCAGCTCAACACCAATAAAACAGTTCTTTATTTACTTTCTTTGCTTATGCTCCATCCATAAGGAGATCCAAATAATAAAAAGGTCAATATTAATATTTTAACAGTAATGCATATTTGATGTATTAAACAGTTGGAATGGTGAAGCATTCACAGAACTCTTCTGAGCGAGAAACAGGCACCAGTACCTTGCTACAAGACCTCAGCATATATAATTTAGAAATAAACGAAGGAATGTATGAGCAATAGGAAGAAAGTGGGGATGCTCCCCAGCAGAAGGCAGCAAGACAAATATTTGGCACATACTGCCTGGAGGTGGGTTGTTTGTTTTTTTTTTTTTAAAGACAACTCATGAATTCACCATAAGAAAAATCTAAACATAGAAAAAACTGCAACCTTCTGCAGAAAAAAAAATCTGTGACCAGGAAAAACTGTTTTCCCCAGTGCACTGTATCCTACCACTCTGATTTCCATGGACTCCAGCTTCTGAGCACCAAGTTACTCACCAACTCTTTGCCCTTGTTATTCTGTATTACACTGACATGGATATTGAGACTATTCACTTTTTCCAGCTTAATCCTTATCTCTTTTTCCTAACCCAATATCTTTCTTGAAAACTCTTATCCCCAAGACATTTCTTCTTCATTTTGGTTTCACAATGAAAAGCGTAATTCTCATGACCAGTAGATTTCTCTGCTACAAATTCATTCCCCTTAATTTGTCCTTGCTGAAGAGCTCCTCTACTCCCAAGTTAATTCAGTGCCACATACTTTCCCAGCATTTTCAACTCAACCCATGAAACTCTCCATCACCAACTGCCATTTCTTCTCTAATCTTTGTAGATGTACATCATCTCTTTGGACAGCTCATTTATACACTATATGTGGTTTGTCCTTTCTTCCATGTCCTTGTCTGTGGCCCAAGAAAGTCTACTCAAAGTACTATCCCAAGGATTTTTTTGTGTGTGTCTACACTATCACTCAGAGTATCCCTCCGGCACTTTCATTAAACGGAAGCTGTTGCCTGTATTTCCAAAACCCCACAGTCAAGATAATTGAACACAAATTAATAATTAATGCATGAGAGAAAAATGAAAACAGAGTCGAAGAACAATTCTTGTCCAATCCTTTTCCTCTAATTTTTCTTCACCAGGTAATGTAGCTCTGTTCATTCTTCATGATGCTTGTAATTAATGCTTCTTCCCTTGACAGGAAAAACACTCAAGAACATTCTTAAACTTCTGCATACAAGCAATCACGCTTGAAGAGAAGCATACGCTTTATCTCCTTGCTGCAAAATAAATAAGAACTAAATTCTTTTGGGCAGGTATAATCAACTTCTAGAGAATTCAAAGCAAAAAATGAGAAGCCTTCAGCAGTTAAGGCTGTGAAAATAACCTTCAAAACACAAAACTAAGCTGATGCAGCCTGGAACTCACATGCAAACACTCTTGTCTCTCCTGCTGCTCAGTTTCCCCCACACAGCAACAAACTGAAAACTGCCTTTTCACAGCTGCTATTCCGAAACCTGGGGGAATCAGCTGTACCGCACGAGAACTGGGCTGCTTTCAATTTGGTGCCAAAACTTCCAGGCAGAAGCAGGCATTAGAGATAGGCAGTGGGCAAAGGGAGCAGTTCAGCAGATGCTGTTCCTTCCCCTGCCTCCCCTCCTGAATGGCAACAGCTAGAAACCAAGGAGAATCCTGAGGACCAGACCTGTGCATGCCACAGCCATCAGCAGGCAGCAAGAAGAGTAAGTTGGAAAGAAATACAAGAGGAACCTTTGCAGCCACTGTGCCAAAAGAAAAAACAATTATATGAAAAGAGACTTGAAGATGAAAAACTTTTAAAACCTCAGAGGCTGGCACCCAGTTCAGACAGAGGTAATATACTAACTGGGGATCAGTACAATTTAATATAGGACCAGGGTCAAGGAACAAAGACTAGCACCCCAATACGCATCCCTCGACCAGCTGAGGAGAGGCAGAGCCAAGCACTTTCCTAGAACAACACGTCACCCCAGCAAGTTTTGTCCCTGGGCTATTAGCTTTCCAGCTCTAGCAATCATAGAAATAAAAGAGAAGCAGCAGGAGACAAAGATGTGTTCAGCTAGCAAACTAGGAGACATCTATACACAGAAAAGAAACAAGGATAAGAGGAAAGTAGAACACGAATACAGAGGTACATTAAAACAGGAAAACAATATACACCAAAAGCAACTTCAGGATGATATTCACCAATATTAAAAAGAAATGCTACAAAGCCAGAAAGAGAAAAACTAGTCTGATAAGAAGCATACTGTTCAGATACACAAATTACAATGTCAGAATAACAACTGCCTGCAAAGGGTGAGAGATGCAAGGCAGGCCAGCCAGGAAATTCCCCTGTACTGTTTCAGCAGTGATAGTGACAGTCAACCGATCCATCAAACTGTCACCTCCCCTATAGAAAAAACTAGTAAATAGTATTCCTCAAGCACTTTTAATAGGGTATTTCCCAACGGAGTTAATGTACTTATCATAACCCATGGGTGACAGAAACAAACACTAGGTCAGTAATTCAGAAAAAAAAAAAGTCCCCACAAATAATAATTTAAAAAATAACCAGATTTCAAAGCCAAGTGTAGGTATAATACACAGGGAAAACAAAACAAGCAAGCAGAACGGACTGATCAATTTCTCAGCATAGTAAACTAGGTTTGCAGACTCTTCCTCCATATCCACTTCATTACATAGCGGTTTATCAAAGCCTCCTTTTCCCAGCACTTGTTGTTGGCCAAGCCATGCTGATCAATGCTGAGCTGGTGGGGCAGCAGAAGAATTTAAGATTGAAACAGCACTCTGATGGATTGTCATGTCTGAAGCAGCACTGGAGAGAAGCAGAAGGCTCTGCTCTCATGCCCCTTCAGAATTTCTTCAGCCATGGTAGACTCAATTGCCATCATCAGCAACTTCCCTAGAGCAGGCAAGAACAACTTCTTCCCCAAAGAAGAAGTTCTGACTGGGGTAATAAGACCTATTTGCAAATAATCTTGTCTCAACATGTATAGAGCTGTGCAGGCCACCATGTTAACAGGCTTTGACAGGATTTGCCAAAATTCTCTATACTCACTTGACTGAAAGCAAACTACATGCAGCTTTGAGCATCATGACAAGTTGTTATCAAGGTGTTTGCGATGAGAAAAAACAAAGAGGCAAATAAACTTGATTTAAAATGACCTTCTGAAGCACTTCACAAAAAAAAAAAATAAAATAAATAAAAATTGAAATTTGTAAACTAAACGTTGAAGGTAGGAATGGAAGACGTGTTCCAGGAAAGCTCTTCAGAAGCATTTTCATCAGATGTTTTCCAGCTAAGCTCTTCCTTTGAAACGTTTCTGCAGTTTCTGGCAACAATGGCTTTAGATGTACTCTCCTTGCTATCTTAGCAGTGGGGGAAAACAGCATCTTATGAAGGAGTCTCGGAAATGAAAAGACATTTTTTCTGTCCCAAAACAAGCCCAGACAATAAAAGGTAAATACACATCCCCAGTTCAAAAGCAAGGATAAACAGGGTTTGGGGCAGAAGAAATAAAGACATTGAGAAGAAAACTGTGATCATGAGAATGAAGTCTATCCCTGTACCAAACATCTTCCTGGTAAAGTTATTTAGTGTACATGTAGCATTACAAACCTATTCTTTAGAGGTAAAGTCAAAAAAACATGAAAGAACAACCTCACAGAGTTCAGATGAAAATAAATTACTGATTATTACCACCCCTACTTTTGAGAATTAACTAGAAGTCACTGGCTTTCATCTACTCACGATTGAGCAGGTGGACAGAAGAGACAGCAGAAAAACAGGCCATCATGTACTTAGGAAGTGAACTCATTTAGCTACGCTTTCTAGACAGTTAGCTCAATTACTCAGTTCTGCTGCTTACCACCTATGAAAGCAAGATCTGAATGATCAGCTTCGATACACTAAGCTTCATGCGCTATGAAATCTTGTTTAGTGTAGGAGTGTTAGCTCTCCCCCAGCCCGGGTTTCTGTGTGACAATTTGATTACTACAGTAAATTTTAGAATGCTGAGGGAGAAAAACACTGGAGAACTTTTTTTTTTTTGTTAGTCAATTGTAGTATTTCACTGTCTCTTCCTTCTTTGGGATCTTCAACTCTGATTAATCTCCCAGATAAAGAACCTGGCATTGGCACACACTCCCTGAGTAAAACCAAGTATGTACATACAAGTATACAACTGATTAGTATAAACCACAGCTACCAGGGTCATCATCTAATCACTGATTCTGTACATTCACATACTTTCCCTTAATGAAAGACAGTTACACAGGGAATGCATTTCTTTCCACTACCTAAATCCCAGTTTATGGACAAATTCAACCTGCTGGTTTGAGATTCAATTTGGCTGAGGTAAGAGAGAAGAAGGAAGAGGAAAGGGATTAATTAGCTCGTCTTTTGTCGAGCTAGAAAGGAAGAGATGTGAAACACATTCCAGAGGACTCATTAAAAAAAAGGGGAAATTACAAGAAACCGACAAAGTCTCTTTAAACCATGGACAGACAAAACTTGCTTGATAAAAGCATGAGAGGTAATGCACTGATGCATTAATATTTCTCTAAAAGTTTGGAAAATATATGACCAAATGTTCATAAAAACCTCCTGAAAATACGTTATGAAGTACATATTAGTTCTACTCTGCAGAACTCTACTCTTTGCCAGGACCTGCTACCCCACCTTGAATAATCATGCCATGCTTCGATTTCACATCGACAATATTGGCTTATTCCTCCTCCTCCACTGCAAACCTACCAGCAACCAGAGTAAGGAAGGATGCAATATTAGGTCACCAACTAACTCCAAACAGTTAAAAGAAAAAAAAAAAAAAATAATATTTTTACCACATATCCTGCAGATTTCAGAAAGGAATTCAGCCAAATTACAGAATTACGTGTTTCAGCAAAGTCGGGGCTAAATTATGTTGAATTTGACATTAAAAACAAGTTAGTGGGGTTGACAGACTCTGGTGAATTACGACAGCTCTTTTTTTTCTTAAAGTTTGATGTCTCTTTTTTTTTTTAATTAATTTTATCTACCACAGTAAAGCTGAGCTAATTTTACTTAGTAAGAAGAAAGGACAACAGTGGAATGAAACACTGCCTGCATTTAAAATTTTTTATGTTAATTAGTATAGCCCAGTCCATTAAATATGATAGTTTCAAGATACCATATAGTACATTTTAATCTGATACTGAAGCAAGAACATAAAGAAGCCAGCCATATTATAAACTATTTCCTTACTCATATTACAATGCAATTGAGGACATTTGATGTATGAATTCCATCTCATTCTCTTACTGGATAATATGTTCCACATTAAAAAAAGCAGCAAACTGCATTCTGCAATATTTGCTCAGCAATATGCCAAATGAACTAGCAGAAAGAACAAATTACTTCTGCTCTCAAGCAGGGTGGATACTATTCTTAGGTTATCAGAAGGACTGCTGGTGCAACAGCTTGATGAAGAGTGCACAACCAGAGACAGGCAGACTGGGCTGGGAGCTGCAACCACAAAACATTGTAGGTTCAGGTCTGAAACTATACTTTGGATCATTATCTGATGATGATGGACAAGGCATACAGTAGTTAATGGCTCAAGTTAAGCAACACAGGAAAGGAATCTCAGTCCAGCTCGCAATGAACAGCCAGCCACATCACTCAAGATACAAAGCAAAAAAAGAGCAGGAATTTAAGGGCCAGTCCACATCTGTATTGTATCTTGGCAGCGCGAAAAGTCATTCAGGAAATAAGACAGACTTTTACCCTATGGAACTTGAGTCCAGCTATCACACATCCAGAAGTGTCTTACTACAGGACATAGTGTAAGACAGGTGGTTATACTCTCACTCCTGAGGCTGACACAGGGCCACTGTGCAGCAAAGAGTGCAACCACCAGAGCAGAAAAGAGGGCTCCTTCATGCGGCCGTCAGCGATCCCAGCTATCAAAAGCAGGTTTTCTGAACTCTCAAAACTCAGGACCAGTCCTGCTACTCTCTATTCAGTAATTCACTGGGTAATGTATCAAACTGCCAAATAAAGAGGAAGGATGTTTATGTGCATTTCATTACTTCTAGGCAGAAATGAAACTCCCAGAAATAATTTTTTTTTGTGTTATGTCTTATTTAAACTAGTTCCTGATGAGCAAAAAAGGACAAATCATCCTTGTCCAGCAGCTAAACTCCTAAACATGGCAAAAATCTCTTTCTACATATAGCAGTTAAAACAAAAGTCAGACATCATTTAAAAACAGTAATTAGCAAGAGTAACAGCTAATTTTAGGTATCAAGTAAATTCTGTCAATCAGCCTGTGCATTGCTCATGTGTTAAATTCACAACTGATGTATTTCTGTATTTGCTGCACATCAGTAATCTCTTTTCATCTTATTAATAATAGTAATTAGTACCGTAGTTATGTTTAAAACACAGTTCTTATGTGACTGAGACCAGTGAGAACTTCTAAAATGTTCAGTACCTGCTGCAGCTGATGGCCACAACTTGGAAGCTGATCAGGAAAATTTCATCAAGAGGAGGGCAATGCACAGATGGGCTGTGGGATCTCACCTCTGGAGGCTTCTGAGCCTCCTGCTCAAGCCTAGACTGATGTCAGCACTACATGAGATCGGCTTTGGCTTTGTCCAGGGGACAGTCACACTAAGATGACCTAAAGATGTTTCTTCACAATGCCATTTCTATGATGAGTGGTTTGGAGTGGAAGGTCCTCAGTGCGGTGGTAGAAATTCTCATTTTGCTAGATTTCCTTTGGCTTCCTGCTTACAAGATGTCTTCATACAGGCTTCACAGTTTAAGTACCTAACACTTAAAAACCAAAGTGATCTTCCAGAAATAATGTTATTTTTGCTACCATGTCAACTTGTCAGAGAACACACTAAGCACAAAGTATAGGTAACAAGCATAATTCAGCCACGCCAAAACATTCAGTACTGAATTTTACAAAGCCTTAGAGACATGAAAGTACTAAGATCATAAAAAGTCAAGTTCATAAAAAGCCAAGAATTCCTTTCTGTGCCCTTTCACTATCCCTCTGGAAAGCGATGTGGAAGGTTTTTTTGTTTCTTCTCTGATTTGATTTGAGTTTACTTGTTTTACAGAACTGAAAGTAAAATAACAACAACAAAAAAATCCCAAAACAAAAAACCTCACCAAAACCAAACAGCTATGCAAATTTTTTAGAGCAAACCTTTCAAGAACTAAGCTTTTCAGTGCTTTTCTGGAAATAAAGCACCTTGTTTCAAAACTTTAAGTATCCTATCTATTCAATCGCTGGGAAGTAAGAGAGAATAAGCACCGTTACAGCACAAAACCCTATCATAGACTTGCCAATTCTCAAGAGCTTGTCTCTGGCACACTAGATGCGGAGAGTAATTCTGGACAACCTTCACCAGAAGGCCACTCTCAGCATGATAGCTGTTTCCCTCACGTAATAATTGCTGAAACAAACTAGTATTCTTGTTCACCTCTGTGTTAAGGCAGAATTGGCTGAAGTTGGGCACAGATGGTGAGAGCGCGACTTGCGGGAGGCACCTCCCGGAGGTTTAACTCCATCCAGCTCGCAGCGCCGAGCAGCTGAACATCTTTTCCCCGGCAGAACGGCCCCGCCGCCCGCGCTCCGCGCTCCCAGCTCCTCGGCACGGTGGCTGTCAGCGCGGCTCTGTAACTTAACAGACTTTACCCCGCTCACTGAGGGGTTTCTCGCTGACCGGGCTGGTCCGGGAAAGCCGCGCTCACACCGAGCTCTGCAGCGTCCGGTCTAACCCTGCCCCGCCGGGCCACAGAGCCCGCCCCAACCTGTTGCGGGCCGGAGCGCGGCGGCGGTAGCAGCGTTATGGGGCGGCGGGCGCGGGACGGCCCGGCGCGGGCGGCGCAGGCGGCGGGGCTCACCTTCTGCTGCCGGCGGGCCATGTCGGTGGGCTGCTTGGCGTTGAAGGGGTGCGCGATGCACCTCGCGATGAACACGTAGAGCTGCAGCCGGATCCGCTTCTCCCGCTCCTCTCGCTGCAGGCGCTCCTGCTCTTCCCGGCCCTCGCTCAGCACTGAGGGGCTGGGACTGGCCGCCCGCGCCGCGCCGGCCTCCCTGCCCCGGGGGTCCCGGGGCGGCGGCGGCAGCGAGCGCTGGGAGCTGCCACCCGCAGCCACCAGCACGTCCCGCCGCTCCTCTTCCAGCTCATCGGACTCCTCCTCGCTGGAAGAAGGGTCCAGCATCGCTCTTGGCGGGAGCGCCCCGCGGCCGGGCGCGGAGTAAAGCGGGGAGCGGGGCGCACCTTTCCGGACACGTCGAGTTTACACACGGACTGTTTCCGACCGGCGGCGGCCGCGGGGCGGGAGCGGCGGGGCGGGGAGGGGAGGCGGGGTTTGGGAAGGCGGTCCAGCCTGGGTTGCCGTGGGAATTGCTCCGAGTGGCTCCCGGCGGAGGCGGTGCAGGGATCGGCCTAACGCCTCAGGCCGCCCGGGAGCGGAGCTGCGGCCTGCAGGTACTGGTCCGGGAGGGGCCGCACCGCCCCTGCCTCGGCCAGGCCCGGCCCGGCAAGGGTGCCCTGCTCCCTGTAACGAGAGCAGGCGCTGGCCCCGCTGAGGAGCGCTGCGCTGCCCGGGCCCTGCGGGTGCTGGCCTCGACTGCGCCCTGCCCCGAGCAGTGCGGGAGACTTGCCCGCCGATCGCCGGCTGGCTCCGACAGCCGGGGGACGCCGTGCTGGGGAGAGCTGGGGGCTATGCCCTCTGCTCGGTTTGGCTCCGCTCGGCATGGCATGCCTCGGCTCGCCGCTGACCTCCAGCTCGCTGGCATCTTCTGCTATGTAGTGTGAGAGGAAAATGAGAGGCATCTCGAATAGCCCTAGAAGAAGAAGCTGCCGAAGCCATGCCTTTCAGTGAGCTGATGCTGAAACCTGTGTTACCCTGCAAAACACTTCTGTTGGGAGCCTGCTGCCACAAACAAGTAGTTTGCATCTCTGAAATCATTGTTCTGACTACCTGTGGAGCCAAACAGGTTCATATTAGCAATGGGTATCTTCCCAGTTAAGAAACATGAAAGCATACCATTATCACTCTAAATTGAAATAAAAAAGGCTTCACCATGTGAAAGCTAAATTTCTGGAGTCTGATTAGGGCCCCATAGAGTGGTAGCCCTGAGGACAGAAGGGACATGGGAGCTCATGTGAATTAACAAGTCCTTCTCTTGCTTCCTGTGCACCATGTGTGATGGTGCTGGTACCAGGGAGGATGTGGGAGGTACTGAACAGGGTGGGATCAGGAGCCGGGGATACGAACGCGAGGAGGGTCGAACTGGTTCGCTGGAGGGCAGTGTCCCCGTGTGCTGCTTTAACATGAGAGCAGCAGAGGCTCAGCCCACACAGCCCTAGGCCTCTGCTCAGCAGCAGCAGCAAGTTTGCAGAGCCCTGAATGGAAACCTCACAAATTCGGAAGGCCTACCCCGTTCTGTATGACTGAGTGGTGAAAGGCTCTAGTCCATTGCCGATATTTTGAAGCACCCAGTCTTCCAGCAGCGTGTTTAGGAAAGGACCTTTAAAGGCGGCAGTTATCTCCCGAGTGATCCAGGTTTCAGCAGGTGGGCAGCAGCTATTAGCTAGATGGCAGCATTAAGCGCGAGTTGTCTGGGTTCTGCCTCTGGATCTTTACCAAGGGAGTAAGGTGCAGCACGGAGGGAGAACCAGGCGGAAAAGCACACTGGTTTTCTTCAGAGTTTGGGATCTGGGGGTAGCAGACATATACAGATAGGTGGGTTATTTATAGGGCTGGCTTGTGTCCTTAACATTTAACTGGTAATAGTAGATAAAATCTGTGAAATGTGGAAAAGCAGTCAGGGAAAAGTAGGAATGTCAACCTATTGAACATCTCTCGTCACATTTCCTTAGAGCAAGAATTGCTCAAGCCTGTTTTTGTGGGTACCACTATCACCAGTCGCATGTCAGTGTTTGTTTTCGCAATGTATGACTGGCAAGTAGTGCCACTCCTGTAGTAGATAAGAGGTTGTTCTATGAAAAATATGAAACTTGTTACTGTAAACTACTTTTTGACTAAGAGCAATACAATGTATACTCAGATTTCTGGGGGGCCTTTTACAATAACTTCTTATTCTAAGAATAAGAATGGCAAGGAAAAATACAGTAACGCTGTAAAAAACTTCTTTTTTCTTACCTTTACTGAAGATAGGAGTGCTATTTGCTGCTTTCTTCAGGCCCTTAGAACATCCATTTAAAATTTCTTTCCTGGAGCTGCTTGCAAAGGACCTTTAGCAAGGCAGCGAAAGTCTTGTACTTTGCTTTCAGGGCTCATCTATTCTCACTATCTCCTTATTTGGGGAAAAAGATAAAAACAAGAACAATTCAGATTTTGTTTTCTATCAGACCAGGCTCAAAATAGAATGTTTTCAACTTGGAATTGACTGCATTGATAAAATGATTTGACAGTATCTGCTAGCAGTTTAGGATGAACCCTCTTACTTTCTGCATCTACTTTTAACATGACCCTTTATTTGGTATTGTGTGTTTCCATTCTATAAAGCTACTCTCATCTAACATTAGCTGAAGTTTTTTTTTTTCTGATCTCCTGTTGTTTGTTGGTGCTGGTTTTTGTCTGGTGCATTTAAATGCAGAGTGTCTTATATTTTAAACATTCCTGCAGAGCATGAAAGCCACCCTTCCTGAATCCCCGTGGTCTACTTTACTTACATTGATGGTATCCATCTCCTAAGAATCAGTTGGAACTTATCCCTGTATTCCTCAGGTGTTTGTGTATGCTGCTCAGAGGGCTAAATACACATCAGGGCAGAATATTTATATTGAAATATCTATAAGCTTAAAAAATCCAATTACAACAATGAAAAGTCATTCATTAGTTCTCATTAAAATAATGTAACCAAACCCATTTTATTTGTACTTTCTCTTCACTTTGTCCAAACTCAGCACAGATTTATTTACAGTCGTACTCATTCAAATGCAATTTTTTCTGCCTAGATGTTATATTTTGCCTAATTTAGTTTGTAAAGCATATTTATTTTAACAAAATGGTGTTAAGAACTGGGCTGCTCTTTTTTATATGGAAATGAAAAGAGGGTTTTGTCAATAAAGCTTGCTATTTAGGGATAAAAGAAGCAGCAAAAATAGTGTTGAAAAATTCTGCTTTAAACTGATCTAAAATTTTATTTCAAAGTGCAAATAAAAATTTTATATATGTTTTCAAAACCTTCATTTGTGAAAATACATGACTAAAAATGTGGTGTATAAGGATATGTTTATGCTCAGTAAAAATTTCCTATTATAGAATCAGTGCCTTGTAATTCACCTATAAACTGTCTATTGGTCATAAAATTTATTATTATCTTGAGGCTTAGTAGTTCACAATAATAAGTTTTAGCTTCATGCAGTGTATTGTCAATTTAGACACTTGTACTATTTTTCCTTAATGCTTTGGGTTACCAAATCATGATTAAGCAAGAATCTCACCTTATGTTATTTGTAAGCAGGTCATAGCCACAGCCAGGCATAACAGTGATGTTTTTACAGTGCTTTGTAATTGCTTTAGCATATATACTACCATGTTTAACGTGGGAATGTATATGCACTGGGTGGTGGGTGAAGTATTGTCCTCCCTTTACCTTACCCATTGTGACCACCTTTGCTTGCATACCATGAACTTGTGGAGAAAAACTTGAAAGAATGAAAGAATACTGCCACAAAAGTACAAAACCTGAAAGTAAAGTAGAAGAAATAGCCACATTATTATGTTTGGGGTTTGGGTTTGGTTTTTCTTTTTTATAATATGATGGTGAAGCTCAGCATGTCTTGTTTTTGTGGCCTGGCTTACAGTTTCTGAAGGCATCTGACTGTTGACACTACTGTCCATTGATATGTGTGAGTTTTTACTCAAGCAAGAACATATAGTAGAGATGGTATACAGGCATATGCAATAGGTAATGTGGATTTACAATCCGCCTGAAAGCATATTAGTTTGAAAGTGAAAAACAGTGCACTGTTTTTGTGATGAGCAGTGTCCAGTAGATCTTCATAATGATATATTTATCAGCATTTGTGTGCCACTGGCCTGCAGTGCTCAGCTCCATGGTGTGAGAATTTTGTGCATAGCTGATATACTTCCATATCCTCCAGCTTTTCCATGCAGCAGATTATTTTATTTCTTTGTGAAGAGTATGCAGGAGGTGACTAAAATTTCTGGAGGTTTCATTTCTGGAACATAAATTAATTTCATTTCAGGAATTAATTTCTTCCAGAGGCATGTCAGATGGCAGCTCTATATTAACTTCAAGTGTTCTGTGCAGATTCAGGTACTTGGATGAGAATTTATACAGAGAAATCACAGACTAACACTGTGGTGTTTGCCTCACTTAAAATGGGTTTGGCAGTGGTAACTGAGTGTTGAAGTGAATGGAGATCTTCAGGTTGTACTGACAACATAAAACCAACTTTCCCTAAAAACCAGGTTTGCCACCTATTTACTTCACAGTGGGTCTCACTATAGCACTGTACAGGTGGTGGAACTCTGTGTAAACATTCATGCAGCTTCTTTCTGATGTCTGATGAAATGATGGGATTAAATTTTTGGTCCTCTCAACCCCGTAAGCAAGTGGCAGAGCATACACAGGCATAGAAGATGGAGAAGACATTACATCCTGTTTCTGTTGCACTCTTGCAGCCATCATTACACAAACACACAAATTCTGCTGCAAAGTCTTTCTTATTCACCACAACCTCTTTGCAATGATGGAGTATATTCTTCTTTTGCTACTTAAACATCTTCTCTCTGCTGATCTGTATGAAGAGTTGTAAAAAATGTGCTTCCCAGACTATTCCATTTGATTTGACTCCCTAAGAGTAATCATTAAGCAAAATGGTCTTTATCTCCTGATATATCCTTTTGGCATGCCAAGCTGGATCCCAGTGTGCATGATCTAGACAGGTCTCAGACAAGAGCACAAGGAAGAATACAAAACATGCGCATGCTGGATTCAGCTGACCAGGTAAGTGATGTCAATAGCTGTTCCATATAAAGAAAAAAATCTAAGTTAGATCCTAGGATTTCCATGCGTAGTTTCCAGTTTCATAGCTCAGGTCCTGTTCAAGCATATGTATGTAAATGTACAAAAATATGTGAGAAAACTGTGATCATATGTCCTTATCTGACATTTTGGAGGCATTGCATTACATACAAGCTGTGCAGCATCAGTGTAATGAGCAGGCTATTGCTAAGAGGCCAGGTTAAGATTTATGTCGCGCCATCACTTAGTACTAAAAGCAGTTCTAAAAAATGGAGATTTTTGAATTAATTTGGGTCAGGGTAGCCTTGTGTCTGAAATGTGGTGTTGTTCTCCACACCTTAAGCTCAAGTAATTAAGGCAATCTGATTTTTCAGTGTGGGGTTGAAAAAGTGACATTAATATCTCCTTTAAAATTCTAAACAAATATGCAAATATGTTTCTCTTAAAGGAATGTTTCTACCCACACAAAACCTCTCTACCCTGCAACCTGTCTTCATTGGCAAACGATATTAGGACCATGTATACCACAGGGTACATTGTCCTGTTACCTTCACAATGCCAGTGGAAATCTTGAAATTAGTCTTGTTATAGGTTAATGAATTTCTGAATTAGCAACACCAAGAAATGTACAGAACCATAAGGTAGCTGTTGTTTATTCATAATACATTAATGCTTTCATGTGGTTGTTATCATTAACAGACAGGTAGCATTATTTTTACTAGGGATTATGAGTGCTTTCTGAATACATGGTTTCTCAGGAAGCCCAGATGACGCAAAACTTACTGCTGTGAGTGGTGCGGAGTCTTGTGACCAAATAGTGAAACGTGGCATCTCTTAGAGGATAATACAGGTGCTGAATGTGTGATACTGCCAGACATTGCTAGCAAGCTCCAGTGATTCCTGTTACATATCACAGAATCATAGAATCATAGAATAGTTAGGATTCATCTAGTTCCAACCCCCCTGCCATGGGCAGGGACACCTCACACCAAACCGTGCCACCCAAGGCTCTGTCCAACCTGGACTTGAACATCGCCAGGGATGGAGCATTCACAACTTCCCTGGGCAAGCCATTCCAGTGCCTCATCACCATTACAGTAAAGAACTTCTTCCTTATATCTGACCTGAACTTCCCCTGTTTAAGTTTGAACCCATTACCCCTTGCCCTATCACTACAGTCCCTAATGAACAGTCCATCCGCAGCATCCTTATAGGCCCCCTTCAGATACTGGAAGGCTGCTATGAGGTCTCCATGCAGCCTTCTCTCGTCCAGGATGAGCAGCCCCAACTTTCTCAGCCTGTCTTCATACGGGAGGTGCTCCAGTGCCCTGATCATCCTCGTGGCCCTCCTCTGGA
>WYDI02019123.1:0-11657 GCA_009867235.2 Psittacus erithacus | reverse complement strand
CACAGGGCTGCTCTGAATCTCTTCTCTGCCCAACCTGTAGCTGTGCCTGGGATTGCTCCAACCCAGGTGTAGGACATAGGGCTAGCATCTGCCCACCTCACAAGCGTGTCAGGGTCCCTCTGGATGGCATTCCTTCCCTCCAGCATATCAACCAAGCCACAGAGCTTGATGTCATTAGCAAACTTGCTGAGGGCAGACTCAGTCCCACTCCATGTCACTGACAAAGATGTTGAACAAGACTGGTCCCAACACCAATCCCTGATGGACACCAGTCATTTGCCGTCTCCAGCTGGGCACTGAGCCGTTGACCACAACTCTTTGCGTGCGGCATCCAGCCAGTTCTTTATCCACTGAGTGGTCCACCTATCAAATTGATATCTCTCCAGTGTAGAGACAAGGATGTCATGGGGACAGTGTCGAACGCTTTGCACAAGGCCAGGTGGATGGCATCAACTGCTCTACCCCTTCCCATCAGTTCTGTAGCCCCATCATAGAAGGCCACCAAATTGGTCAGGCAGGATTCCCCCTTGGTGAAGCCATGCTGGCTGTCACCAAGCACCTTGTTGTTTTTCAAGTGCCTTAGCATGCCTTCCAGGAGAATCTGCTCCAGGATTTTGCCAGGCACAGAGGTGAGACTCACTGGTCTGTAATTCCCTGAGTCATCCATTTTCCCCTTCTTGAAAATGGGGGTTATATTTCCCTTTTTCCAGTCATCAGGAGCTTCACCTGACTGCCATGATTTTTCAAATATAATGGACAGTGGCTTAGCAACTTCATTTGCCAGCTCCTTCGGGACCCACAGATGATCTGCATTATCTATTTGCACTTAAATAGAAGCTGGTCTGGTTTTTTGCATTTTGGTTTGTTTTGGTTTGATTTTTTTTCATGTAAAACTCATTTAGGAAAAGTACTTGCCTAAGGAGAAGCTCATGTGCCAAATTTGTGTTTTATTTTGTGTAATAAAGCACATAGTGTGTTTCTTAAAGTCTCATGTTATTGTTGCATTTGGAAGTCAACTGTTACTCAGTTAGAAGGTTAAAAACTCAAACAGTCATGGATCCAGTTCCATTTGCACATAAAATGTAAATCCACTCATTCAAATTAGAGTGGGTAAACACTGAATCCAATCTGCCTTAATTAAGTGCTCCATTTAGATGCTTGTCTATAATTTGAAGTGTCAGGGACCAATGCAGTCCTGCTCAGATAACTACTTACATTTGTTATGTTCCTTAGATACTGAATGGAAAGTGTCTTCAAGCACCTTAAAATATGGATGTTGAGTTTCATTAACTGTGACCATACTCTTTCTCTCAGTTGCATAGATAATATAGGCAGCCCCACTAACTTACTCTAGTTAAATGATCTCTACCTCTTCCACTAGGGACATGGAAAAGTTGTGTATTTTCCACTCCTTTGGTTTCTTTTCCATCTAGCCCTGATTCTGGGGATGGCCATCCCGTGGAGCCGACTGCCAGCAACAGTCATACTGACTTTCTTTTGTTTTAATGGTCATATTTCATTAGAGCACTCAGTCAAGAGAGGGAACTGAATTCATGGTGTAATCATGATGGCAGAGGGTAGTTGTTGCCAGACCTTAAGCAGTTCAAGAGTCTCAAGACCATAAGAGCAGGCAAGATTATGGTACTGCTAATCAGCGCTGTGTTATACCAAGTTCAAAATAAAGTTGAGCTTTCACACGGGTGATTCGGATTCACTGTGGGGAGACTAGAACCCAAGAAGACAGATAAAGTGATTTAAGAAAAGACAAGTTTATGTGAACAGCTACTCTTTTGGGAGAGAATGAAATTCTGTTCTTTTCAGGTAATCTGATTTAAGATGTGATAGTAAATCATATACAACATATGGGTGTTCAGAAGATCTCTAAGGATGTCAGTTATGAGAAGCAGCAGATAAGGTCTCTGCATTCAGGAAGAAGTATGGGACTTCAAGTGGTGAACTTAATAAAACTCTTTCATATGATAGCTCTAAGTTCCTTTGATACAAATTCCTCTGTTACATAAAGTTTAGCAATTCAGTTCTGAGCTCACTATAAACTGAGTAAAAAGTCTGTCAAAGTAGTTCCCTCATAAAAAAGTAAATTAAAATTACCTCATTGCAAGACGTATATCTTTATCTAAACTGCTTAGATTTCCAAAAATCATATTATACTTCTTTTGTACGGGGTTTTTTATCTTGAGTTTCTTTCATGTCTGATGCTCTGTTCCTGAATCAATTAAGCAAGGTGATTGATTTTGCAGTCAGGGTACGTTCCCAAAGCTAGTATTCTGTCCTATGCATCAGCAGACATCCTGTCAGTACTTCTAATATTCCTTGACCTTTTACCCATGTAAGTAATTGATACCAAAATTATAAATGAGATCATTAGTGATTTTGCTGATTGTGTATTTATTGCAAAACTGATCTTAATTTTCAAATCTAAAAAGACTGTGATTTCCCAGTGGCAAAAAAGGAAATCAGGTTTCCCATTTCTCGGTTATCCAGCTAGTTGACTGGAAAAGAAAGTCTGTCGCATGTAGAAACCTGGGCAAAATTTTTGTGGTGATACCCAAAATCAGTATGTTCTTTAAATACTTCTCTGTTACTAAAAGGCATTCACTTATCTGCTTGATATGAATATTCTTCCCAAGCCCATCCAGGTTCCAGTTTGTCAAGCTGTTAATGTATGGCAGTTTGGTTCTCAAATGTGCTATAACAGTATCCAGTGACAAGGAGAGAGAAGTGGTTTGCAAGGACTATCTTGAGACAAGTCCAATCACCATATGGTCTTGCTGCATTGAGAAAGCAGCTCTTTCTGAGAATAACAGAGCACTTAATTTCTTGAAAGCTGCATATAGCTCATATCCAGAAAGACTAGGTTATACTCTGTGGTGGTCATGCTAATTGGTAAGAGCAGGAAATTACTTCCTTCAGGATCACTTTGACTGAAAGCTATGTAAATACCTGTCCTTGTCATTCACCAGAAAGAAGGACATAGTCATTGGGTCCATTTTAACTCCCTTTTCTTTATGCATGGATTTCAAGAAACTAAATCTTCTGAAATCTTTCTGGCTTTTTTTTGAAAAAGGTCTACTGCTATTCATAAAATATCTGTTGTTACATCATTATCCACCTCAGTAATCACTCTTCATGTGACAGATGAATATGCAGGACAAATAGTTGCTGTTCAGATAACTAAAGCCTTCATCTGCATGTAGAGGGATTGTACTGTCACTTATTAAAGCAGCCTAGAAATACAGTTCTGCAGAACAATAGAAGATCCATAAGAATATCTAGAAAATAGAAATGGACAGTTTTTCCATCAAGAAAATCCCCAAACAAAACAACCCCATAACATCGAGAGATACAGAGAGTATGCATTATTGTGATTGTCAGATAGAGACCCTCTGCTGAAAAAATCAGAAACTGAGGCATTAGTAACAATGTATTCAAAATGTGGGTGACCAGCTGCCATGCAACTGAAATGACACAGAGATCCAACCAGAAAAAAACCAAGTTTGAAAAAATAGAGTTTAGATTTAAGGGTTTTGTTTAGATGTGGTTTTGTATTCTGAGGATCATTAACTCTGTCAGCTATAACTAAATACCTGGCACTCTGAGAAGAATAAAGGTTATTAATCAAACACATTTAATGATGTGAGCAAGCCCTCCCAGTGTTTGTAGTTCACTACCTTCTAACTCCTTGTCATAGATGGTCTGTGGTATTCACATCTGCTACGTTAGTGTATTGGGAAGCTGTGGGGGCCATGTGGGAGAGCATCAGCTCATTTTGTGATTGTATGTTGAGGCATAATCTTGGCTGCTCATAGGACAGTGACTTTTAACTGTGGATCTGCAACTGGAAAGGCCAGTGTCCATGCATTTCTGGCCAGTTGTCATGATGCATGATGCAGCTTCAGCTCTACCAACAAATTCAAATCCTAGTGACTTTTCTAGGTATTGGGAAGAAGTATTTGTGAGGAACGTGTAGACCATCCTGTGGCATGGATTTTGTGTGTTAAAATGAGTGAGTGCTCTTGCTAAACCATTCCAGGCTGTAGTTTGGTGGTAGAGCATTCCAGAAACCATTCCCCCCAGGGGGTTCTCATGCAGCTGTGTTGTTTTGGAGGCTAAAACCAATTGTATCTCACACAGATGCAGTTTGTTCCAAGCCTGCAATCCCCCTAGCCAAGTGGGCAAATTTGATGTACTGCGATACATACCGTTGCACCATAGCAAATGTTAATCCCATGCTGATAAACAGTCAGAATCTTTCCTTAGTTTCTCTTTAGGGGATCAATATCTATTTGAGGATCTCTGAATCTAACCCAGGTTATTACTTTTTATTTTGGCGGGGGTTAGTTTTCCTTTAAATTACCTGTCTAATTTAATAGTTTTAACAAATTATACTAGCAATAAGTTCTGTAGTAGTAATGAAGTAGCAATGAGCTGCATAATACAGTAGCAAATTGCACATACAAGTAAGTCCTAGGTGAGGTTGAAAAATAGTGACAACAATTTTGGGGCTATTGGAAGTAGGGTACTGTTTTCTTTAAAATCCAAACAAATATCTTAGTTAAAGCAGTAGGTGACTGAGCTAAGACAACCTGAAGCCCAGAGAGAAAACACATTAAATGTCAAGCATAGGCCAGCACTGGATACTTCTCAGAAGTTGTCACCTTCGCCTTGAAAACGCCATGCATAACTTGCCCCCCAGGTAAAGGTTTTATTTCATTTATAATAGCCAGAGATGGGCTTAGAATCCCAGGTAGGAAGCATAATATCCTCTCTGATTTTGTTTCGGTCTTGTTAGCATTTGCCTGTACAGTCCTGTGTATTCTTTTCATTCATAGACACTTCCAATAGCATTTTTTTTTTCTTGAATTACTGACCGCAACATTTTCCTGATGAAGTTTCATAATCTTATTATACTTTATATTGAAAAAAATCCTTTTTCAATTTCAAACCTGCTGTCTTCCAGCATCTTTAAATATTTCTTTCTTTGTGTATTCTGTATCCAGAAGAAGAGAAGCTTTTGAGTGCCTTCAGTATGCCACTTATTATTTTGCGTACATTTGTCATGCTCTCTCTTATTTTTCCTGTGCAAACAGTTTTAAAATTGTTTCCTTTACAGTTTCACATGAAAGTTTTTCCAGGACTTGTAGGCAGTTTCCCAGTGGCCTTCTCAAACCTTTGTTGTTCTGTGATAATAGCTTACTGCGACAGTGACCTATAAGAAAGGCAAAGCTGTACCATTTCTTTGGCAGAAGATCCTTACCAGTGCTTTCTGTATACTTTATGCAGGATTTTGTTGGAACGTTCTTTTTTATTTTTCCTGCTTTAACCAGAACTGAATGTTGAGCTGAGGCTTTTATTAAGCTGTCTTCTTTTCTTCCAGAAGATGTCATAGTGGAAGGAAATAGATCTTTCTGACTACTTTTAGGTTTTATGGGGATATTGAACAGAGGAGTGGATTTCTTGTGACCCGTACACTGACTGAACTATACAGTGGGTGGTACTTTTAAGAAGACGTGTTTTTCTACAGTATCAATGTCATATAAGTTGTCAATAGACATTATAAACATCTTTTGTAGGAGGGTAAATTCTGTTCCCCTAATTACTGTCTTTCTTATGGATTAGTAGTATTTTACTGTGGGAAGAAATTACTATTCCAAAAGTGCATGGATTGCTGTTTGATTGTGAAAGAAATTAGGCTTGTTGATGTTCTGCATTGAAAAGATAACATATGGAGAGATGTGTCACTCAACATACAAGTTCCTTTTTATATTTGAATGAGTAATAAATACTGAGTGAAAAATTATCTTTTTTAGTTCAATAATAGTTATCCCATTGCAATGACAACATCACACATTCTCTTTTATAACATAAATATTGTAATGTGCCTTTTCAGTGGGTTTCCTCAGAGTGAGAATAACTGTTTATATTTCTGAATACATTACACAAAACTACTAGCAAAGAGTCTTGCAAATGCAACATTTACGAATGAAAACACTTTTACCAAAAAAACCCCACAAATACTGCCTTTCAGAGGTTCAACAAGTAGACGACTTTTTTGAAAGCAACATGTAAATGGTCTTACATGGCTTTGTAAAAGGAAAATGTGGATGAATATATAGATTATACTGTTAAAGTAATTTTGGAACAGATTAATATTGTAAGAAAACAGTGAGTAGATTCAGGACTTACAGGAGGTTCTTCTGTAACAGGAAACTGAACACTACGATTCATCAGATAAGTTAAAACAGATAAACAGGATATTTCAAGTGAATACATGATATCACAGGAATCATTCAAACTTTAGTTTGCATCAGTAGAAAGTTTTCTTGGATAAGAACAGAGCAATGAATTGTCTCTTGATTTGTTACACTCATTCTTTGTCACTTAATACTGCATTATTCCATGCAGAATCTACTGTATAAATATTTTTCATTTTCTTCAAGATTATGCATTCAAACAAGCAAAAACTGTTATCTAGAACCTCAATGCCATTTTATTCTTTTGTTTTCTCCTTTTTCAGGTTTCATACTTCCCTTTCATACTTACAGAAAAGTATGTGTTCATTTCAGTTCTGTTCTGAAAAGCAGTACAGGATTGTTTTCTTCACTGGAAATGTTGTGACATTAAGTGCTATTCTTCCCTTCCGTTTCAGAACTTGAGTTGAGAAAATAAGCATTTCTTACTGCTTTGTGTTCTGTATTTCATTTCCCAAATTCAATATTCTCATTTTGGCAGCTTTCCAGAAGTGTGATGATTGTGCATTTTCTTTTTGTTCAGTCTTAGCCTATTCTATGGGAATGCTCTCAATGCTGTCATAGCAATGATTTAGCACAAAAAGGCTCTGCAAAGGAAAAGAGACTTTAAATTGAGTAACAGTGATGGAAAAAACTGAAATCACCTTGCTTGATAGTGTGGTATTTTAAATAGTGTTGCTGGTCCTAACTGTTTTCTGTTATAAAATTCTACCTTCACGTTTGTCAGTTGGACAAGCAGTGAACTTCATGAGTAAGCTTGCTTTCCATCTCTTTATATAACTCCATTTTTCCAGTTGTCAAAGAATGCTTTTTATTGAGAGCAATATCCGTAGCTTTATGTACAGTCATAAGCCTTTTCCTTAAAGCTTTGAACATGAGTTTCTTTGACATAGTCTTGTGATGCTAAGTGGCTTAATGTTGAGGTGTTTCCAAATTATCACTTAACACAGTATGACTTCAAGAAAGTACATCAAGCAGAAACTCTTTAAGACAGTGTATAACCAGATTATTGCATCAGTATGGAATTATTATTGTTGAATGTGTTGATACTTGCAGCTCTGACCCAGTAGATGATGTTGATTGTAGAATCATAGAATCATAGAATGATTTGGATTGGAAGGGACTTTAAAGCTCATCCAGTTCCAGCCCTCCTGACACAGGCAGTGACACCTTCCATTAGACCAGGTTGCTCCAAGCCCCGTCCAACCCGGCTTTGAACACTGCCCGGAATCGGGCTGCCGCAACTTCTCTGGGCAGCCTGTGCCAGCGCCTCACCATCTTCATGGTAAAAGATTCCTAATTAAGATCTAATCTAAGTCTACCCTTTTTCAGTTGAAAACCTAAGTTTAAAACCTGTCACTAAGGGCCCTTGTAAAAACTCCCTCTCCACAGGTCTTACAAGCCCCCTTTTTATATTGAAAGTCTGCTCTAAGGTCTCCTGCTAGCCTTCTCTTCTCCAGGCTGAACAGACGCAACTCACTCCGGCTTTTTCCATGAGAGAAGTGTTCCAGCCCTCTGACTACTCTCATAGCTGTACTGTGGAGGAGAATCCACTCTAACATGTTCATGTACTGCAGGTGGGGTCTCACAAGAGTGGAGGGAGAGAATCTCCTTCCTTGACCTGCTGGCTATGTTTCGTTTTATGTAGCAAAGGATATGGCTGGCTTTGTGGTCTGTCATCACACATTGCTGGCTCATGTCCAGTTTTTCACCCACTGATATTCCCAGTCCTTCTCTGCAGGGCTTTTCTCAAACCATTTATGCATCAATCTGTTTGTTATTGGGGATTGCCCAAACCCAGGTGCATTACTTTGCACTTGGCCTTGGTGAACTTCATGCAATTCACGTTGGCCCACTCTTCCAGCCTTTCAAGATCGTTCTAGATGGTATCTCTTCCCTCAAGCATGTCAACTAGACCACTCAGCTTGGCTTCTTAGAATCCTAAATCATTTAGTTTCATGGGGTTGTTGTGGCCCAAATGCAGGACCTGGCATTTTGCCTTGTTGAACCTCATACCATTGGCCACAGCCTGTCCATGCAGCCTGTCCTGCTCCCTCTGAAGAGCCTTTCTGCTCTCAAGCAGATTAACACTCCTGTTTAATTTGGTCTCATCTGAAAACTGAGGGTGCTCTCTATCTCCACATCCAGATCATTAATAAAGATATTAAACAAAACTGGACCTCATACTGAGCCCTGAAGAAGCCACTTGTGTACTGACACCAAGTGGGTTTAACTCCATTCCCCACCGCTCTTTGGGCCTGGCCATCCAGCCAATTTTTTACGCAGTGAACAGTATACCATGCAAGAGCCATAAGCAGCCAGTTTCTCCAGGAGAAACTGCAAAATTGTTGAAAGTGTACTCAATCTCGCACAAGAGAACAGTCAAGGAACCACTGTAGAATTATGGACAGCTAGAGGAAGAACACAGGAAAACTGGAGCGGAACGAAGCATCTATTGTTTGTTCCTTCTCCCTGCTTTTTATGCTCATTTGGATAGGCAGAGCAAATTAAAAGAATTTCAGCCATTGTGATGGTTTAGGATCAGCACAGCCACACCACAGTTTTAAAGAAATGATTGCTTTTGGTCTTCGTTGCACTCACAGATTCATTACAGATACACCAGAACATTTCTGTGAGGAAGATAATGAAGATTAATGAAATCTTTATATAAAATCTCATTATTTAATGAGACAAAACTTATCATTTAGAATTTGTCACTCAGTGGCAAACTCTGATCCATCTGCATAGGAGGCACCTGTTTGAAAAAAAGATGGACTTTGTAATTTACTTTTTGTTTTTGTTTTGTTTTTTTTTATTTTTATTGTTCTGCTGCTGTAAAAACTGCTGTGCTCGACCATCTGTGTGTAGGTGTGTCGAAGATGCGGAATTAAAATGCTGTATTCGGTTTAGGAGCCCATGCTGGCACACGGCTGTGCAGTTCCATATTACTATACAAAATATTAGTATTTCTATTGTTCATTGAACAAGATGAATATTGCATGACTGACTTCAATCTTTGGAACTTGAGCAGTTCACATGGCAATTTTTCTAAAAATTAAAGAAAAAAAATTAGTAATCAGGTGTTGTTTTTTATATTGCAGAGCCAGTGAACAATCTGAAGAAGTTGAAGAACATTTTAAAGGGAAGATCCAAAACCATATTCAATAGTGTAGCAGCTCTTTTGAAATTATTGGTACTTATTCATGGGTATGCACTTATGAGATCAGTGGGTTTATTTGTAAGTAAGCAATATGTTGAAAGAGAGAAGGAAGATACAGACTCATCACTTGTATGTGCAAACTTTAAGAAAACAGTACTTGGATTGAAGCTCAATATAATGAGATAATAGTCTAATAGTATATGCTAGTCTGCATTACAAACGTATTCCCTTTGTATTCATAAAATATCTCAAGAAAAACTCACAGTGCTGTCACATTTGCATAAGAATATGCAGGATATTCTTCTCACTTGCATTTATTCTGATGTGTTAAATAACACACCATTATTTCTGTAGGGCGTCTGCATGAGTATTTTAATTTGAATCAGGATTGCATTTTTAAAGAAAATCTCTTGATCATCTCTACTACTGTTCTTTGCTTCATGTGACAGCAGTCTCAGAGGACAAGAACTGGATCCCTTTGAGATGAAAAATAATCTAAAATAAATTTATCTGGTAGTTAAAATTCCATGTGTACACACTGAGCATTCCATCTACCCACCAGCCTAGAATAGAGAAAACATCCCTCAGATGTGTAGGGACATGCAGACCTTGTGTCCTCAGCTCTGATCATTTCACTCTACAACTATAATTCTGTAAGACAAGACTACTTACAAATGTAGTTATAACCTGATTTTGCCTATGTTTTTCTTCAGGTATACTGAAAACAATGAATAGATCTTGGTTATCTTCCGTTTCTTAAGACTTTCTAATGTCGGACATCATAAGAGGCACTTGGTTTTCTAAAGACTTATGATCTGGCCTGAATTTTATTTAATCCTCTAGTATGATTATCTGATACTGCCAAAATGTCCGTCTTCCCTGAGAATATGTCCCCATCAGACTTCAGTTTGAATGATCTTTCAGACCAGGATGGTCTGAAAATGAACAAAATAAGCCACAAGGTGGGATTTTTAGCTGGATCAAGTCACTGAATGTAGCCAGTACTAGGTCCTGAGACGTAGAGAGGCAGGAGCATCCAGAGGGATATAAAGGTAGAACTGACAGCTCTACGTTTCTAACATATGAGATATAATGCTGAAAGTGATAAACCCCCTTCAGTAACTAATGTTAATAAAAGCATACGTACTCCTAAGGCTTTCTAGAGGAGCTTATTAGTTCCTACTGTGGTACTTTTCTGCCCAGGTGCGCAGAGCTTCAGTAGTTGCTTATCTCAGAAGGACTTCTGCTGGGATCTGTGCTTGGCCATGAATAAGCAAAAATGATAGCATTTAGAAATTGCCCCCTTACAACAAAGCATTAGCAGTGCATTGTTCCGCAGTCCAGATGTGTACACATTACACCATAAAAGAGAATTTAAATAGCTATTCACTTGCAAATAATAGATAGGGCTTGTAATATTGTCAGATTTCATTTTATCCTCTACACAAGTCAGCAAAGCATCTGGTTCTGAAAATGTATTCTATGTGATCCTTTTGTGTATCTAGCAGAGCTGTTTATGCATGTAGTCATTACTCTCATGTAGTTCTTCGAGTTTATTTAGGAGCAGTATTCTCTTCCATACCAGTGCTTTTCATTGCTATAAAGAAATTAGTCTGCTCTTTTCTCATCCTTTCCATTTTCTTTGTCAGCCATACTTAATATTTAAGGGACCTTCAGAATAACACTGCAGGAGATGTACCCCAAATTTAGGAAAAAGTAAAAGGTGAAAAGAACATTTGCCTGAATGTAAAATTCAGAGTTTGCAGTATTTATTTCTGACTTCATTATTTCAGAACTCTAACAGAGAGGGAAACTCCTGCCATTTCTCAGCAAATATAGGGATTTTTACAGGCATTGTGCCACCCAGGGCCCTAAGTTATGGTACAGATTATATGTATAGACTGGAAGGCAATTCCTAAACTGCTAAACATAGTTGTGGAAAATGCATAAACCTATTTGGATAGGTCTTATTTGATGAGATCATCAAGCAAAGGTGACATTGCATGCACCAGCTGCCATAAATAGAAGTTCCAGTTCTGAGGTGTTTCTGGTGCTGGGCATATAAATCTCTGTGAGTCATGAACAGCAACCAGGGTGTATGTATCTGAGATAATAGAGCTGTCAGCCAGATGGAGACAGAAGTCGCTGCAAGAATGTCGTGGTTTAAGGCCTGCCACACAGCCCACTTACTGCCCCCCCCCCACCTCCTCCCTCGGCTCGCGGAGGGA
>WYDI02019122.1:0-15888 GCA_009867235.2 Psittacus erithacus | reverse complement strand
CAGTTCCATGTCCTTTTTATGTTGAGGACACCAGAACTGTACACAATACTCCAAGTGAGGTCTCACAAGAGCAGAGTGGAGGGGCAGGATCACCTCCTTCGACCTGCTGGTCATGCTCCTTTTGATGCAGCCCAGGATACAGTTGGCTTGCTGGGCTGTGAGTGCACACTGAGGCCGTCTCATGTTCATTTTCTCATCAATCAACACCTCCAAGTCCTTCTCTGCAGGGCTGCTCTGAATCTGGTACTTGATTTGTCATTTCCTCTTAGAGATGAAGTTATTAATATGTTCAAATACGGTTATAGGACTGAAGCATCTTTTCTATGAGAGACAGAGAACTGTGACTGCTTAGCCTTGAGAAAAGGCAGCTTGGGATCCTATCAATGTGTATAAATAACCTGGTGGGAGAGAATGAAGAAGAGGAAGTGGGACTTTTCTCAGTACTACCCACTCATAGAACAAGAGGTAATGGACACAAATTCAAAAATGTGAAATTCCATCTAAATATAAGAGGACACCTGTGGGTGAGCAAACACCTGGGTGAGCAAAAACCTGGAACAGGCTGCTCAGAGAGGTGGTGAAGTATCTATCCTTCATATGCTGAGATATTTAAAACCTAACCGGACATGATCCTGTGCAGCCTGCTAATCAACTAGCCCTGCTCTGAGCAAGGGGACTGGATGAGATGGTCTCAAGAGATGCCTTCCAACTTCAGCCATTCTTTGATTCTGTGGTACTGCAATAGGAATGTTAACTATTTTTAGGAGTTCTGGATCTGGTACTTGATTTGTCATTTCCTTTTAGAGATGAAGTTATTAATATGTTCAAATGAAATGACATACCATAATAACTAAACCTTTTGTAGGCTATAACCTGACTACAAAATTATTAATACAATAAAACAATATTACCCATCCACAAAAATAGGGGACTGATGACAAACTGATTTGCTAATTACTCATTAGTCTTTTCTACATAGAATCTTTTTTCATTTTTTTTTCTTCCATTTTTACAGCATATTTTTCAGGACAGTTCGGAGTTTTGTGAAAATAAGAACATTTCTTTAGTGCATGTGTTTGCAATGTTTTTCAGAAGTAGACTTACAAAAAATATGTGAAAACTTATGCATTTAATCACTAATAACAGTAAGAAATCTGTCTCCTAGCCTTTGGTTTTTTTAGTAGATGTCCAAGCTTGCATACTCTTTACAAGTTCGTTAGGAAGTGCAAAATATTTAATTTCTAAGTATAGCCACTACAATGCTTAGGCCTGTATAAAGTCTAGATGTGGACTGCCCAAACAGTAAATACTCTTGCTGGAAAACAAGAGACGGCTTGTCATGATTTTCAAATTACTGCTATTTTTATTTGGGATTATTTTCCTCCTCCCTTTAAAACAGGATAAGAAATGTTTTAAATTCCTCAGGTTTAGCCTTGTAAAAACTGAACTTCAGTGAAAATTATAACATCTACTGAAATCTTACATTTGCTCTCTGTGGGAGAAACTAGCTTTAGGATCAATTTTGACTTCCCACATTGTGCTCAAAGCAAACCTATATAATGTTCAAATCAAAGCTATAGTTGCCAGTCCATACAGTTTGAGAAGAAAAAATATAGATTTTACCAGATTGCCTATAACATCTTAAGCATTTTTATCTGCTTCATCCATAACCAAAAAAATAAAGACTCATTTCCAGAAACTAGTGTTGAATATTTAACATATTTGGTACATAGGTGAAATGAACTTAATTAACTTGCCCCTAAGCTATTTTTCGCTGCAAAAATATTTCAGATAAGTAGGAGCCAAGTGTCTGTATTTTAAATCATAATCGAAAAGCTCAATTACTTGTTTTAACTTTGGGATTAAACAATTATTTAACAGTTGGAAATAAGTAGTTATTAGATAGTATTTGGTTTTTTATATAATTCAATATAAACAAGTTATATTAGACTGTAGTATTATATTAGCAGTACTGAGATAACCCAGTCTCAGTACTACTGAGGTGTATGTAAGAATATATGACTTTGTATGAGCATGCTCTTATTTTCCTTTTATCAGTGTGGTGAATGATAAGCAATGATTTACTTTTAGTATAGCTGCATAACTGCTGTTTGCTCTGACAAAGCACTGAAGCTGTCTGTTCTGAACTATATCTAAACATATATGGCAGGTGTTGGGAACAGTAGGAATAAATACAGTAAGAGTTAAAAGCAATTTTATGACCCATGAAGCAATAAATAAAAGTCAGCCTGTATTTTATTTTTTGCCTCTGCATTAGGAACATGTACGGTTCTGAGAATACACTTTCTCTTCAGGGTGTATCTTCCAAGTGGCATAGTGGGATTTAGTTACAGTATTCCATTAACTCCAGTGGGCCAGAAGTTAGAGGCACTTAATTTTGGTGGGATTCCCAAATTCTGTTTTTGACTTGTTAATGAGCTGTTGCATATGTGGTTGAGAGAGAGAGAAGGGTTAAGAAATGAAAAATGTGCCTTGTAGAGTCAACATTCCTTTCTGAAATTTCAGTTATGAATTTTGTGATGGAAACTCCCTGAACCTAGCAAAATATATATCTTTTGTTATTGAAATAATCTTATTTAGTATTTATTTACTCTTCCTCTCAAATGAATTATGAATTTCCTTTAAGATTTCATGGAACTGTTTTATGTATCTTAAAAAACCCACAGCCTTTTCATGGCATTGTTAAAAGCCATCTCCCTTTGGTGAATCTTTATATTTAAAGACAGACCCTTTTTTTCTTTTTATCCCTCTTCTGAATATTGGACAGCCTTCCAAAGAGGAAGCCAATGCTCTTCTATGTGTTAGGGATCACTAAATAAAAGGAAGAAATGAAAAAAACCCACCAGTATAGCATGAGAAATGTGGAAGGACAACTTAAAAAACTTCAATCATATTTAAACAAATCATCAAATTTTTATTAATAGAGTCAGTATTCTGGAAATAGGTGAAAGCTGTGTGATGGCTTTTATTACCTTGGAACAGGAGAGCCAAAGAACAAGCAAATTTAATGGAAAATATGCAGAAAAGGATCTGCCAGTAACTGGGAGGAGGGGAATTGGGGAAAGGAGGAGAGGGCTTAGCTTGTACATTCCAAAATATGTAAGAAGCCAATCTGCAATTACAGTAACTAACCTAAAAACCTTTTGAAGTTCCAGCCCTAAATAGAAAATATGTAATGCCAGGGGATAATCAGTAAGGAAGAGATTTGGCTTGGTATTGAGCAGTGTAAGTTCAAAACATTGCTATTGTAATAGTGATCATTATGAACTAAAGGTCAGCATCCCTGCAGGGACAAAAAATAACCCAAAAATCCACCACAGCAATGTTCAGTTTTCAGAAAGGAAGCTACACACGAGTGAGGAAGCCTGCTGAAAGTGAACCAAAAGATTCATAAAACGTGTGAAAACAGCATGGAGGCACTACACTGGAAACTGAAAACAAATCCATACTGTCAAAATTGAGTCTTTGAAGACCTAGAAAGGTGGGGTGGCCATAGAAAAAGATAAAGAAAACTATCTGAAGCAAAAATGCAGCAAACAAATTGTCATGCTTAAGAGCACTAAATCACCAGAACCAGATGATTATTAGGTCAAGGGTTCTAAGGAAAGAATAAAATAGCTGTAACTATCAACATTATTTTCTTGTTTTAAAATATTTTTTATGAGAAATGTAATAGGAAAATGCAGTGATATTTTTTAAATAGTGTATCTAGTCAGGCTTGTGGACCTGCAGACCAGGAAATCTGGGGAAGAATATACTGTGGAAGAGACAACAACATAGTTTTTGTAAAAGGGGGTGTGCCTTACATCTCCTAGTATGCCTTGAAGGAAACACAAGCATATTGATAACAGGGTATAGGCTATTTGGCATTCCACAAGGGTTTTAAGAAGGTCTTCCAGCAAAGAAGCCAAGTTCCTGTGGGGTTACAGTGAAGGCCTTCATGTGGATAAATAACCAATTATCCTGTTATTTCCTGTAAAAGATGGAATACATAAGCCAGAGGTCAGTTTTTCCAGCAAGGGAGATAACTGCTCCAGCAGGTCTACTCTGTACAGCATGTACATAAATAAGCTGGAAAAGAAAATTAATGATGCATTTCTTGATGATACAAGCCTATTCAAAGTGCTCTAAGATGAGGACAGGTTGAAAACAGCTTTAGAAAAACCTCACAGTAGTGACTGACAGCAAAGTAATGGCAGATGAAATTGAGTGCTGATAAATATCAAGCAAAGTATATGGAAGAAGCCATCCCAACTTTACATGCATGGTAATGAGGTCTCCTTAGCCATTTTAAACACTCCTTTAGCACTCATGAAATGACCTCTGAAAATATCACATCAATTTTCAGGACTGTTAGAAGGCCAAATGAAATGCTAGGAATTACTGAAAAAGCAGAAAATATTATGATGCCATGGTATAAATCCCTGTTGTACCCATATCCTGTATATTGTAGGCAGTGTTTTGGATCCCCAGTCCAAAAAAAATTATAGCAAATTATATAAAAGATATACAAGGACAGAATAAATGGAGTAGGGGTAGGGTTTGTCTTGTGTAATTTCATATCTGCCAGGTAGCTGTCTGCATGTGAGCTAGTTGCCTAGGCTCCCAGTATAGTCAATGAAAATCTGCTTATTTCTCTTGTTACAATTCAGAATATAATTCATGTTATCCTATAGTAAAACCTTATGTTCAACTCCTGGTTTTGATCAGCTAGTGAATATAAAGGAACCATATAACAACTTCCTTAGATGTAAATACCTCATATCCACATTTAATCAAATATATTTTGGTCTTTGTGTCTTTCCTTCTTCCTTTTTTTGGAAGAAGGAAAAAGCATGATGGAGGGTTTGTAGAATCTGCAACAGCATAAAGAAAGTAAGTCCGTCAGGAATGGTTTATCACTGTCTCTCAAGAGGCAGGAATTAGGGAAGGTCTCAAGTGATATGTTAAAAAGAAAAATAAAAAAAAATGAGATGGCTTTTCAACCTGTATATTGAGTTTATCATAGAGTATGCTGATTATAAAAGGCTATGTCAGTTAAAAAAAAAGAATCAAGTAGATAATTCAATAGAACACAAATCCATCAAGATCTTATTGATATAGAAACACAGCTTCTGGCTCCAGAGTCTCTGATACCCAAACTGCTGAGCTGGAAGAGTACAGCAAGGAACAGGGAAGCTGATGCTTTCCCATACCTTCTTCCTTAAGACGTTGTGCTGGCTACCACCAGAAAGGGATAGGGTGAGATGAGCTTTTCATCTGACTGATTATGGCCACTGTATGTTCTAGACTTAACATTTGGCTGGTTAATGTGTTTGTGGTTTGTGCAGTCTAGAGTTCTTGCTAATTTTCCAAGGCATTTCAAAGTATTTTCTAATAGGACTGTAAGGATCATTTAAAATCCAATCTACCACCTACAGTATCACATACCATTGAAATTGTGTCTTGCGTAAGGACAGTTATAATGAAGACAATTTGGCACTGTTTCTCCTATCACTGTTCACACTGAGAAGTCATTTACACCCTGAGCAATCTAATTGGTTCAGCTAGATCTCTTTGTGGTAGTGGTATACTATTCACCATGTATATTTGTTTTTAAATTTCCAACAGCTTAGTTCGATACATTTTTTCTGATATAAAATTGTGATGTACAGTATTTTTTATGGAAAAGGAAAAAAAAATAGAAAAAAAAAGAATCAGTCTTATACTACACAACCTGCTTATTAAAAATATAAATGTCTCTGTAAAACATTTGCATCGTAGTCATGAAAATCACAATCCAGTAGAAATTCTGCTTCTGCAGATGGCAAGTACTGTAGAAGATACTGAATTTATTGCTGCTTATTAAAAGTGTTTGAGCACTTGAAAAAAAAACTAGCATCAAATTTCACTTACTGTAAACAAAAAAACCTAGCTCTACACTAATTATGAAGTGTCTTCTGCTTCACCTGAATTTAGGTATGATTATGTGATTTACTCATTCTTTATGTCAGTCTTCAAGTGAGACCACTACTTTCAAATCAACATTGCAGATGCAAATAATTGGTTTGAAATCAGAGAGATATTTAAGTATATGTTTGCAAACAAGACATTTATAAGCTTAGACCTGGGCGCTTTGCCTCAGCAATGAAGATTTCAATCAAAGCTTCATCCTATTGACATACAGATAAATAGAAAATTGAAGTGGCTTAATGAAGAAGTTGCATTAAAGTACATGCATTGTAGTGTGGGAACTGATATTTGCATTCATTAATCTGCAGTGGTTTTTATTTTTTATATATACATATATGATTTTTGATTATCATTTACATTATTTTTATTATCTATTACAGTATTATAGATAAATATATACACATGTATACTTATATTTATATACAAGATGGGGATTGGTAACACTAGCTGAGATGTGTTCTCTCATCTTGGAAACGAAGAAATACTAGAGGAACCAAGGTGATCATTCAAGTACAAGGTACAGAGTCATGGCTGAGGATCTTGGCCACTGAAACTAATAGATCATAGGAAAAAGACAGTAAAATAACTATTGACAAGTGAAGTGTTCACACAATCGTGTGTATATATATATCTTCAGCCTTTGAGGCCTTTAACTTACTACAAAAAAATTTTAATGCATGTTTTTTTCTTCTCTGAACTCAATTGCTAGCAGAAAAGAACAGGGTAAACACATGTATAACTGTGCCATAAAACCAAGATTGTAAGCTCTTTTATTTGTATTGCAGACCTTGCTTTACACTGCAAATCAGTTATGTTTCAGTGGTATAAAACTGATGAAATGGAGAAGTCAAGTGTTATGTCATGAACTTGATGTATGCCTCTTCTCTTGCATTGTGTCACTTGCATCATTTTCTGCACTTTACAAAGCACACATCACTTCTGGTGGTTTTTATCACTTTATTGTTTTATCACTTTATTGTTAAGAGTCATTCATTGTACACGAGTCCCACAAATCAGTCTAACTCTTTATGTTCTGGGGTAATTTACTATAATTAGGAGAAGTCAAGTCTGGTTTTGAAAGACATTTGAGGAAGAAGTTTTCAATTATGTTTACCTGAAGAGCAGTTCATGGCATTCTAACGTCTATGAATGTCTTCATGCTATTTACTCTTAAGGTTCACGGAGATCCTGGATGAGTTTTGTCTGACCTTTTTTGCATCACATGTTGATGAGATGATTATTTGATGATATAAAATGTTGTGCAGACCACATGTGGTCTGTATTAAAAATACTGAAAGGAGTCAGAAAGAAAGACTAATATAGCAAGTAAATTACCATGCCTTTGTGTGCAGATATCATATGGCAATAAAAAGTGCTCCTGGAAATGACAGAATTTGTCTCTTAGAAGTGGTTCATTGTTACATTTTGACATATTTTGTCACATTAAAGATTCGTAAATGTCTCCTAAGAAAGGATAGATATGGAACGGTGAAAGATCTGAATAGAGATTCCTCTTTTAGACAGAGTCATGGTGCCCTGAATTTATCTGAATTTACTTGGATGAATCATGGAAACATCATCCTCAGGTTGTTGCTTTTAAAATCAAGAAACTTGTAACCAGCAATTTGTGTTTCTACATACATTACCGAAAGTGTTAGCTAGACTGCTCTTATGCATAGTTTTAAAGGTTATCGTGCAAGACACATTATTTATTTCTTTCTGAAATGAGTCATGTAGGCCAGTTTGGAATTCATAGCAGAAAGATTTTTTTTTTTTCTTACATTGATCATGGCCTTAGTTAGGTCTGTAAAATTTTTATCATTGCTTCTCTCTCCATTTGCTGTATTTGCAAACAGTCTTTCTTAGTTTTTATGTGTTAAACAGTGCTTATTGTGCCTGTCCATCCCGAGGAATGCACACTTCACGCACATAAAGGATGAGGCAAGAGAGAAGCATGCTCTGCAGTGCACATCCCAGTAGGTGTGCTGGTAAGAGATTTGGCTTAACTGGCCAAAAATTGCTAAGAAGGTTCCAAGTTTATATCACCTTCTGAAGTGCTGGGCCTTACGCTTGAGACCTGAGTCCATATGAAATTTTATAAAGAGTCTTAACTGCATCATGACCACTACACTCCTTCCTTTCAGCTTGACACAGAGTACCTTTACATTTTGAAGTCAGTGCTTATCTTTATTTATATTTAATTCACACAGGTTTATCGAGCAGAAATTGTACCCCTCAAAGAAAAAGTGCAGCATGTCAATGAGCTCGCTCACCAGTTCACTCCGTCTGATATTCAACTCTCTCAGCACAATCTCAGCTGTGTGGAAGACCTGAACACAAGGTGGAAGGTGCTACAGGTACCTACCCTATGACTTTTTTCTTTATGCTGCATTTAAGTTTATATATTTTTTTTTAATGTGTGCTTGGTTTTTTCCCTGTGGAATGGCACCACAAGAATACTAAGGAATGAAAGAGGAAGCAGCCTTTCAGTAATTGTGTCCCTGTGAGAAAATAGGAGCCAAAGCTGATGGTGCAAATAATTTATCAAGTAGGAATCGGGTAACACAGATTTTCATACAGTCAAAATTCTCATACAATTAAAATACTTAATAGATTATTTACCAATACTTTTATAAATGCTGAAACATTTACAAGTTCTTCAGATTTATTTTTTTTTTGTTTACATATATATCACTTAAATTTAGATTACTTTGTATTACCTTGTGCTAAAGACTTCAAATGTGTATAGTTTTTCCAAAATGCATTGTATCTTAGCTTAGACTTCTAGGAACAGTGTACATGAGAAAGCATACATAAGCATGCATGCACTGGTAGCTGGTGATATGTGTCCCACAGCAGGGGTGTAATGTTGGGATTAAATGAAGGTAAATGCAATTAAATTGACTTCATCAAGTGCTGGATTTTACTCACTAATTTTTGGCTACATCACTGCTTCACATTTTGAAATTGTGTCATTGTATTTACCTTAATATATTGTGAAAATGGAGAAGTATGGAGGTTAATAAAATGCTTTGCCTTCATTTAAAAGAAACCAAACATTAGCAATGAACAAAAATGAACCAATTCCCTCCTGTCCTATATACAGATAAAAAAATCACGGTGCTGTCAACTCTAATAGTCACTAAAAGGTTATTGCTTTTTTATTGCTTCTCCAAAAGAAATCTCTTGGTCCTGTGGCACCTCTGGTTTATCATCAGTTCATGAAAATATTAACAAGATTTTTAAATTATTTTTTTTTTCCTAATTCAACAGTTTGCAATGAGAGTCCCAGTTTTAAGTAAAAGATCATTAGTCCAAGCTCTTTGGTCATTAGTATCTACTTTTTCCGAGATCCTCAGGATAAAGTTCATATAATATTATTAAAAAGATCAACAGGAATCTGGAACACAAAATCACAAAATGAGTATTCCCAAAATGTTTCTCCCCTGTACTGAAGAAACCATATCTGTTTAGTTGTTTTGTTGTTTGGTTTTTTTTAATGACAGCTGATTAGGTTAACAAATTTGCTATGGTTCGTTGAGAAAAATCTTATTTCACTAATAAAATAGTTCAGTAAGTTCCAATTTTTGATGAAATGTACTTCATTATTTCAGCAGGAAATAAGGGAAAGCAGGTTGATTATTCAGATTGAAAGCATCTAGGATATGAAAAAGTAACAAAAAATCTGGGAGAAAGCCTGAGATAAATGTTTTGTTCTTATCATTTGTGAAAGCAGTAAACAGAAGGCCAATTTGATAGTCTCTTTAAAAAGATACAGAGGAAAATACATGTTCACACACATTTCAGCAATAATATGCTCTTTTTCCACAGAGCATGGGATATGTTGTGAACAACTCACTTTTCATTGTAAATTATTGTCTCAATTTGTCAAATCCAGAGCATTTGGAAAGCAAAGTGTTTAATCTTCTATGAAGATAGCTATTTTGAGACAGTAAGTCAGAGTGAGATGTTAGAGCTCACAGAATGGATAGATAATTGGAATATTATTGTTTACTGTCTTTTTTCCTATTTACCTAAATGTCATCTGGAAGATACGGAAAGCAAGGTGAAAACACACCAGTAGGTTTTCTTAAACATATCCTGAGGGGAAAAAGGCGTAAATAACTTTGAAGGTTTATCATGTACAAAAGGCCAACATGTTACTTCTGGGATGAAGAACGCGTCTGTTATTATAATACAATTTTTCTACTTAAAAGGGAGCAGAGTTTGAGACACATTGAGATGCAGAGCTTATTTTTCTTAGAATAGAAGAGAATGTTTCAATTCAAAGGGACGTACAACAATCATTTAATCCAGCTGTTCCACATGTGAAGTCTGCTGGACGTTGATGCTCACACCTGTGTGAGTGGCACTTTTTAGAGTATTATGTATTGTTCTGTTTTATGGTCAGACTTACGTATGTATGACCAACACCCCAGTTAGGTGCGATGCTATTTATAGAAAACTGAAATTTTGGCCACACGGTAAGAAAACAAAAAATACAAATAATTTTTGTTTCATGCAGAACCATTCTACTTCCAAAATAGGTTCTTATTGTTTGTTTCTGCCTTATTTTTTTTTTTCTGAAATTAATTGGCTTTCTTATACTAATGTCACATAAAATATCTCCTTAATACTTTAGTCCTGTCATCACCTTTTCTATTAATTTCAGTGTTCTATGTATTTTCATGTGTCTTTATGCCACCCATATTTTCTCTGTGGCTTCTATTAATTCCTTTTTTCAGAAAGTATTTTTCTTTTTTTCCTATTCTTTTCTGCCTTTCCACATCTTACATCCCTTATTTCTATGTTTTGTGTTTTGGCTTTTTTCTTTCTTCTTTTTTGTTGTTGTTGTTGTTGTTGTTGTTGTTGTTGTTGTTGTTCCTTTTTTTTAGCCCAGCTGTCATACTTCTTTTTCCTCACTCCAAGGTTAGATATCTCTCTTCCTCCCCCGCCACCCCAGCCCCATCATATTCCTAAAGAGGAAAATATTTCTTACCCATGTATCCCATTTCCTACAAAATATCACTGCAGGAAAACTATACAACAGAGCCTTCTGTGCTATTGCTTGTGAGAAAGAAACCCATTTTGGGTTATGTGGGGAAAAGTCTGTCAGGACATAAGGTTTATCAGATCTGAAATAATAGTGAATTTTAGTGTTATGAGTGAGCTGCAGAGTATTGTGTAGAGGATGAAATGATGTCTTTGTTGTTTTACTAACACTGGGACTTTTATCAGATCAGAGCAGGAACTGTATCATTTAAAGCCAAATCTTACAGAGAGATAATATTATATTCATTTTACAAACATAAGAATAAGGCCAAAAGTATTCAGCCATTGGCACTATTACACAGTTTGTACAGTGAGATTAGAACTATTAGAGAGTAGTATCAAATATTGTTGCAGAATCTTCACAGAACTTAATTTATATTCTGCAATAGTGTATGTTTGCCATTAATTTACTTTTTTTTGCATTCAATTTTGGTGAATATACACTGGAGTATTAGTGGAAGAAAAATGTATGGAAAGCACTCAACCAATTACAGCCTCATCCAGTCGTGGTTTTGAAGTGCTGTGTGGAGGTGCATTTCATTAATGAAAGCTAATGCACACAGCTCAGTCACTGGAAAAAATATCATCATTTGTGGTGTTTAAGCAATGTGAAAATAATTAGCCTCGTGCCTTTAAAGGAGTAGTTTTGAGGAAAATATGCTGTTTATTTTTCCATTTTTCTTAAACATGAAAGGAGATGAAATCTCTCTAGGGAGCTGTTTGTTATGAATTTCACAAGGATCTCTCATGTTCAGATCCTGTGTGCTTCAAACAGTATATGTAATGAGATCACCCTAGGGGAAAACATGTCTGGCAAACTCTTGCTTACTCCTAGTTGATGTTTGAGGAGCTATGGAGACCAGTTTGGTGGGAGTTATATCCACTTTGCTTTGGTCAGAGGTCTAGTTGGAGTAACACTGGTCAAAAGGCAAAGCCTCTGACATGTAAAAGAACTTACAAGTATCCCATACTTGTAACATAGCCTTAGGGGAACGTAGCCTTCCATTATCAAGAAAGATTTTCTTGGTTTAAATCAAATTCTACCTACTTTTATCTGGAATAGTACCTCTAATATGCTAAAAAATATAATAAGAACTGTGTTCCATCTAAAAAAATGGGACTTTAGAGATGTTGTTATGGTATTTGTATACCAATGCTTTTAGTTTAGCACATTGCAATGTAACTCACAAATATAATTTGTGAGTGGGTCTCTGTCCATTATGGAGGGCCTAGCCTGTCTAGTTTGTAAAACTAACCAGGCTGAAGGAAACATGGAAGTATTCACTTGCAGCCCAGAAAGCCAACCATATGCTGGGCTTCATCAAAAGGAGTGTGGCCAGCAGACAAGGGAGGTGATTCTGCCCCTCTACTCTGCTCTCCTTATACCACACCTGCAGTACTGCATCCAGCTTTGCAGCCCCCAGGAAAAGAGGAACGTGGACCTGCTTAAGTGAGTCCAGAGGACAGACCATGGAGATGATCAGAGGACTGGAGCACCTCTCCTCTGGAGGCAGGCTGAGAGAACTGGGTTTGTTCAGCCTGGAGAAGAGACTCCAGGTGTTTCAAGACCTTAAACAGTCTTCCAGTACCTGAAGGGGACCTACAAGAAATCTGGAGAGGGACTTTTTACAAGGGTGTGCGGAGATAGGACAAGGAGGAATGGCTTTTAACTGAAAGAGTGTAGATTTATTTTAGATTTTAGGAAAATATTCTTTAATATAAGGGTGGTGAGACACTGGGACAGGTTGCCCAAAGAACTTGTGGATGCACTATCCCAGCAAGGCCAGGCTGGGAGGGGGCTTTGAGCAGCCTTTTCTAGTGGAAAGTGTCCCTGACCATGCCAGGTGGGTTGGAACTAGATGATCTTTAGGGTCCCTTCCAACCCAAATTATGCTATGATTCTATTATTTCATTCATTTTAGTACTCATTAATTTATTTTTATTTGTTTGCCTTTCCTCTCTTTTAAAACTATATTTTTACTTACATCACTTGTAAATAGCTGAAAAACAAGGTGACAACTTTTGTAAATATATGGACCTAAACCTAGCTTATCCATAATTACTCATTAAGGCATTACTAAAATCACAGTTCTTTTCGACCTTGAAATTCAAAATTATTTTAGTAGTTGCAGATTTCATCTTCCCAGCAGAGGGGGATTTTGACCCTTTTTGGAAATCGTGTTTTCCCATCAGCCTCTTTCAATAAAATGTTGTTTTGTACATTCCGTGAGAACTGGTACTTCTGCCAAAACCACAGTTGTCATGGCTCTTTAATGGTCTCTTATTTGTTTAATGGACTATGCCAGTTGGCTGCAGAAGTCATATACCCACATATTTTTCTTCATTTCTGTAAGTTTGAGTCTCAGTTTTGCTAAGTATTTGTCTGCAAAAGTATGCATGTAGATTCATTTTACAGTCATCCATTCCTAAGAGATCCTATTTATTAATTTCTGTATGCTAGTGGAGGAAGGCCAGCTATCTGGATTGGGATTCAGTTCCTCTAATAAAGTGTGTATCAAAAATTGGAGGGTTTCCTTCCTAAATTAGGAGAACATCTTCATTGTTCTTTATGGCATGTTTAGGGCAGTCATTGAAAGAAAGTGTATTTAAGTATAAACAGGCATGGTTATCATCAACAACCAGCAGGAAAACTAATGAAAATATATTGAAGTTATGACATTCTCTGTGATGAATTTCAGTTTGCTGAAACTGTAAATGCCTTAGTAATTTTTTTTTACAGAAGATACATAAATTTTAGAATTTTTTTACCATTTTTTGACTTCCTTTACTTTGGATTTTTGTCCTCTATGAAGATTTGCTTTGAAGAACCATGCAAAACAGCAATTTATTGCACTTTATATTCTCATTTCAGTATGCATATATAGATTTATTTTGATGTATATTTCTGTTTATCACACATGTATGTGGGTATATAGGATTATAAAATCTAAAAAAGTTTGTAAGTACAAAGAAAAGCACTTAGAATTTATCAAATGAAAGAAAATATGTCATACATGCAACTTCAATTTAACACTCTGTTGTACAGTCTTTGTGTATACAATATGTTCTGTAAGGTCTCTGATTTATCTAATTAATGGATAAATGACATGAAGAGAATAGACATATTAGTTGATATATGTTAATCTTGTTTCCTTTTAAAATTAGACTTCCACAATTTACTTCCACCTGTCAGCAGTTATAGATTACATTTGGCAGCACACATCTATATGAGTCACACCACGCTATATTTCGGATACCGGGGAAAATAGAGATTATGATACTGTTGAAAAATTATTTGCTGGAAACCAACATCCACTAGTTCTGTTGCTTTTTAGTCAAGCAGTTTTAGGTAGATCGTTCTGTTTATAGCTCTTTAGCTGATTTACTAGCCAACATAGAAACTGTACTGAGGGTAGAATTATTCATGCTCTCTTAAATTCATGATCCATGATACCTGTGCATCTTAAAAACATGAATTGAAATTATTTCTGTAAAAGTCCCTTTTATAAGGAAAGTGGAAGTTACATTTGGAAAATTAAAGCTCCAAGTTCCAGTCCTACAAAAATGTGTAGACTGTGGGTGTTAGGAGTTTTTACCTTGGATGCTAAAATTGCACACATAGCTTCACTTTTTTCGGTTGATTCCAATTGAGAGATTTCCAAATTAAGAGAATATGTCCTGATTTTTTTCAGCACCATTTTAGGTGTATGACCTGGTTCCAATCAGCTATATTTAGGCTGTTCATTATGAAAATTAGGGGTGGAGAGGGTGTTAAGGTAAGAACATGTAACGGTGAAAATCTCGGAAGTACACAAAGTTAGCAGGAGTCATAATACTGAAAATTGAACCTTCCAATTACAAGTCATTCTCCAATCCTGACTTCCACATCACAGGTCTCTTTCCTTGCCAAAATGTAATCAACTCTCAGAGCTCATAATTTGTGGGCTAGATTTTAAAATGCAATAGAATAGGACAGGATTGCTTAGGGTAAGGTAGGATACATTGTCACCTGTCTGCTGACACCAGAATAATAATGAGTCTTTGCAATTTCTGGTTCTGCTCCATACCCTGGAGGGGGATATACTGCGCTGACACAGATTGTCTGTCCATTTGTGCCTGCTTGATCTGAATCAAGGCTAAAGCAAGGTATACCAAGTTTCCTTTGAATGTGGAACACATTTGTTGCAGATAGTGTTCACAGAATTTAAGAGCTGTCCTGTAAAGGCTCTCTCTAACATGATTTTCAGAGGCTTGTAACTCAATGAAACTTTAATGAATGTCATTGGAAGCAATATAAAACCACTTAGATTTCAAGTATCAGTGCCAAAGTATTGTTAAGGGGTTTTAGAGGGAATGCAAAAATAGCAAAAAATAATACTCTTTCTCCCCATTTTTACTAATGCCTTCTTCTGAAATACTATGATTATTTTTTTTTTAGATGAAACTTCATTTAAGGTGATAAAAGCAGAGGGTACAGAAATAATATGCAGATTTCCAGTGCAAAAGGTTAATGTTAATCCATTTTTTAATTTTGTTGACTCATTTTGCGTCTGACTTACCAATTACTTATATTCCTGCAGACATTTGTAAGTCAGGCTGTCTACTTTCAGGTTACAGAAAGCTTTTACAGTCTTGAGGCTAAGCAATATTTTTTGCTATGTTTTCTAAATCTATCTGCTTCAGTAAGACAGTAAGATACTTATGCCTGTTGTAGTTTAAGCCCAGCCATAACTCAAAACCACGCAGCTGCTCTCTCACTCCCCCTTTTCCTCCCCCCCTCTCCCGGAGGGATGGGGAGGAGAATCGAAAGAATGTAACTCCCATGGGCTGAGATAAGAACAGTCCAGTAATTAAGGTATAACA
>WYDI02019121.1:0-14148 GCA_009867235.2 Psittacus erithacus | reverse complement strand
CATCCTCTTGGCAAATTGTTCTAGTGGCCAGTTATAGGTTAAATATAATTTCTGAGAACACTAAATTATATCAGTTCTAAATTTCGATCACAGGTACTCCCTGGATCTCCTCCTTCTAATTTTGTTGTCTCCATTACAAAACAGAAAAAGCTTTCTACCTCCAAGTGCCTACATATTGTGACTGAATTATCTGCCCATGTCCTTTTTGTTAAGCTCAACAGCAAAACAGTTTTGTTAAGCCAAAGAAAAAGCAGTTTCCTGCCCTTTAATCATGCCTGTGATTGGCCACTGAACACCAGTTTTTTGGAAGACTTTCTAACTTGCTAAGGTTAGTATTGGACATAACCTTCCAGAATCAGATTTTTTTCTCAAATCCCTGTATATTCATTTCAGATATATTTTGAAGACCTGAATTAACACTGCACGGAGATATGTCTTAGTAAACCACCTACCTCAAATCCTGTTTAGAGTCACTGATTCACAATGCATTTCCTATTCTAAAAGTAGGATGTTATTCTTTGGTCCCAGATGAATATTTTCTCCTTTAGTCATATGGAAGAGTGTACCATTAGTGTGTTTATACTTCCTTCTTAAATTATATCCACTCCTGCAGTTCAAGCATCCTAAAGATTTGGGAAACTTTGTAAATGCAGTAGAGGCTGAAATATTTAATGACCTGGGAACAGAAGAGGCATTAAGCTGAGCTGCAAGAGGCACAGATGAGAAAAACACTAGTTTCAGCTTCCCTCTGCCTTGTACTAGGAACCCCATATTAAGGCACTCATTCATATGCACTAGAAGATTCAGCTGGGCTGGGTAAAGAGACTATAACTTTAGGCTTTCTATCCTAACACTCTTACAGACATTATTGTCTCTGCTGCAGGGATACATCATGAATCAACCACGAATGCTGCAGGCTATTGACAAACACATTAAAGTAAACAAACACTGATTTCTTTGAATGTTCTTCTACATAAGAGTCACCTCAATTACCCAAATCAAATGTTCTAACAGCAGGCAGCAAAAACAGAGATTCGATTAAATCACACACAAATTCTGTCTATGCTCCGCGAAGACTCCATTTCCATGACTGATGTTGTGGCATCATCACAACGAAAGGCATTCAGCAGCAACGCCGGTAAACACCCGCCCAGCTGGGTTCCCCGCTCTGCTCAGCCCTTCAGCTGTGCTGGCCCAACCTTGTGCGGCCCATCGTCAAGTCAGAAGAAAAGGGCTAATCCTTACAGCAAACAATATTTTGCCAAGTTTATCGCAATACATTTCAAGAGACAACTCGCTGCTCAAACAGACGCGCACTCGGGCCAGGGAGACGAATCCCGACTCTGCTGCGTAAGGAGCAAGAAACACAATCCGGTGATGGGACGCTGAGACAGGCACGCTGAAACACACTAACACCCTCCCGCCACCACACTGAGCGCTTACCGCTGGCATGCCGGAGGCTCCGGGAGCCGCAAAGGCTCTCGCAGACGAGAAGGACCGGGCTGCGGTGTGGAGTTAGAGCCGAGGGCGGAGAGCAGCGCCGGGAGACCACGGCCTCTGCGCGCCGCCAGGCGAGCAGCCCCCCACCCCAACTCCCTCAGGCGCCCGCCGCTCACCTCCTACCAGCTTGGGCACCTTTCCGATCCTGCCCGTGATCTCAGCCGTCAGCACCGCGAAGTCCTGCTCGTAACTCTCGAAATCGGAGGACATGGCGGCTGCGCCAAGGGAGGCCACGGCCCCGCTGCGCTCCGCGGAGACACCGCTCTCACCTCCGCCGCTCAGCACCGACCCGCTTCCGCGTTCTGCTACCCGCAAAGGCGTCCCCCCGCCGCTGGGCGCCTCGCCATGCGTTCCGCCGGAACTCTCCGTCCCCACTCAGGTGTTTTAACCAACACAGCTCCCCGCTGCCGCCCCGCCACACCTTCGAACTGCAGCCCCAAGCGCTGCGGCGGCCCGCTCACACCCTGCAACTCCAGTGGCCGTGGAGGGGAAAGACGAGGCTGCGGCGCCAGCGGCCGAACGCTATTTCCCGTCGGGATCCTATTGCCATAGGACTGTTGGGGGGCGGTAGCTGACCCGGAGGCGCCGGCGGGCAGAGGCGAGCGCGGGCTCCGCTCCCTGGGTTGCAGGGCGGGGCTGAGCCCCAACGGGCCCCGACGCCTCCTCTTCCCCTTCCTCACGGCGCTTCCTCTGTCTCGGCTGCCGGCGGGGCTGAGCGTGGCGGGAGCCATGCGTGGCGGTGGCGGCGGGGCGGCAGGAGCAGCGGGCGGGCGGCGGTAGCGGCCATGGACGGGCCGGGAGAGGTGGGCCGGCCGCCGGTGGCGGCCACGAACGGGCCGGGAGGGCAGGGCCGGGCGCCGGTAGCGGCCATGGACGGGCCGGGAGGGCTGGGCCGCGTGCGACGGCTGTGCCACTGGGGACCGCTGGTGGCCCTGGCTGTGGTGGCCGTGTGCTCCGCCACCGCCATGGCGGACGCCGCGCTGTGGTACTGGCCCTTGGATACCGCCGGAGGAAGCGTTAACTTCATCATGCTCCTCAACTGGACCGTTATGATCCTTTACAACTACTTCAGCGCCATGTTTGTCGGCCCGGGGTACGTCCCGCTGGGGTGGACGCCGGTAAGTGCAGGTTTTCGATCGCTCCTCCCGGGCTGGGCGCGGCGGGTGTGGTGGGACCGGCGGGTTCTGCCCTTGCGCCGGGGCTGGCCGTGCTGAGGTGACGGTGTGCAGGAGTCAGGGAGACGGTACAAATCGCTTATCTTTTGGTGCCGTTGTTTCCCAGTTCCCTTCGAGGAATGCAGCCAGCCCTTCGGGCCACTCCTTGCCCCTTATCTTATTTCAACATCTTCACTTTTTGCCCCCCTGCTGCTGCTCACAGCGTGGCCAATTGTGCTCCAGGTCCGCCCGTCCCTTCCCTGTTCCGTCAGTTACAGTGATGTGGGGGAGAATGGTAACGTCATTGTATTGGCAGGAGACGTTAAGTTTTATTGCTGCTTCGTAAATCAAAACAACAGGAAACAAGTGCTGCTACCGAGCAGTGAGAGCCTCAAGGTTATCTGCACACTCCTGCCGGCGCTGAAGACTTTGCTGCTAGTAACAAGGATTAGAAGAACTTCATTCAGCAAATTTTTTTTTTATATGAGCCAGAAAATTACATCTTTATCTTATCTTCAGTACAATATTGTAAGTTAAGGTAGAAATTTCTATTTCCTTTGCCTTAGTAATCTCTTGGATGAGTAGTAGTGAAGGGCCTACTGATAAAGGCTCAGGATCTCAAGAGGGCTGGACGGATTTTGTGGTCCAGTGGCATGAAATGAAGATTAGTGGTAGCTGCATTTTTATTTGTGGAATATTTCTTGGGACAGAGTCTAGAGACGAGAGGATCCTCATGTAGTCTAGCAGGATAACTGAGCATTCCACTTCGCAAACAGAAGATTTTGGCCAGTATTTACTTGCTATGTACGGGTCTCCAAGTCTGTTGTTTTGCTATACTTGGCTTACGGGTGTGTGTAAGAGAGATGGGTGGCAAATAAGAACTAATTAGAATCATAGAATGGTTTGAGTTAGAAGGGACCTTAAAGTTCATCCAGTTTCAACCCCCTGCCATGAGCAGGGACACCTTTCTTTAGGCCAGGTTACTTCAAGCCCTGTCCAACCTGGCCTTGAACACTGCTAGGTATGGGGCAGTCACAGCTTATTTGGGCAACCTGTGCCGCTGTCTCACCACCCTCACAGTGAAGAACTTCTTCCTAATGTCTAATCTGAATCTACTCTTTTTGAGTTAAAAGCCATTTCCCCTTGTCCTAGTCCTATGTGCCCTTGTAAAAAATCCCTCTCCCAAGTTTCCCAAGACCCCTTTTAGTTATGGGGGGACTGTTATAAGGTATTCTCAGAGCCTTCTCTTCTCCAGGCTGAAAAAGCCCAGCCTGTCTTCCTAGGAGAGGTCCTCCGGCCCTCTGTTCATCTTTGTGACCTTCTTTGGACTCACTCCAACAGGTCTGCATCCTCTGTCTTGGGGGCCCTAGAGCTGAATGCAGTACTCCAGTTGGGGTCTCATGAGACTAGAGTAGAGGAGCAGAATCACTTCTCTCAATATGCTGGTCATACTCCTTCTGGGACAGCCCAGCGTATGGTTGGCTTTGTGGGCTGCCAGTGCACATCACCAGGCCATTCTAGGCTTCTCGTCAACCATAGCCGAACATTAATGCTTGCCTGTACAGCATCTTAGTAGTAAGCCCAGATTGGCTCATGGCATAAAATGAAGAGATAAGGTGTAGAAGCTATTTTTAAAAACCTATTTTTATTTTGCTCCCAGAACCTCAATATGAAACCCTGCTTGTGCACTCTTCCTGATGAAAGAACTGTTTATTTTGGCAACCAGCACTTTCAACAGTGAGAGATGGCTGTGTTGATACCAAGGGAAACTTTCCTCATCACCTACCATTAAATAGGGTTGGGTTATGAAACACACCTTGCCAGAAGAAAGCAAAGATGCTTAGGTTAGGAAAGTGCCACGATCTATATTGCCAATAGAATTATGTATTCATCTAACACACCTGTTCTTCTGTTTAAAGGAAAAATCTCAGGATTGCATGTATCTCCAATACTGTAAAGTGTGTCAGTCTTATAAGGCACCACGTTCACACCACTGTCGAAAGTGTAACAGGTACTGTCTTTCTTTAAAATTGTTTTAAGTCCATATGAAAGCAGCTTCAAATCTAATAATGAGCTATTAATATAACTTGTTCTTCCAGGTCTTGTCTTGTGCGCTTTTAAAAGACTTCTGTATGAACACTACTCCTGTTTCAAATATTTCCACTTTGTAGTTGTACAATTTCTGTGTGGTTTTACTGTGGTTTAGTTTAATAAATAAACCTGTCTTTAACATTTTCTTTTTAGCTTGAAATCATTTCCTCTTAAGGACTTCTCGACAGTGTTAACAAAACATTGCAGTACTGTTTCAGGAAAGTGACCCAGTGTAAATACCTAAAAATCTTTCAGTTGTTTGTGAGTTACAAGTCTAAACATTCACCTGCTCAGGGAATAGAAAAGACTATCATATCATCTTTCCCAGTGGGAGTCAAAGATTTATTTGAGTGGAAATTTGGGACTGTTCTTTAGTCTTTGCTAAAGTGTTGTTTTGGTAAAGGATGCTTTTATTATAAATAGCTGCACTGGAATTTAGTGTGGCTTGAAAAAAGCAAGCCATTTCAGCTGTCTACATTCCAAGCTGCTGTTGCATTTATCCTGGGTTTACTGAGCAGATCCTCCTCTGAAGGAGTATTAGAGGACGTGGTTAAAGGATATTACAACATGCATGTTCCTTTGTTATTTCTGTAAACACAAGGATGTCGAGTTAGTGTGCTTTTGGGAAGCAGAGACTGAAACTGTAGAGCAGTGCTGTAATTTGGCTGTGTCATCCCAAGATTTAAAATTAGACTCTTTTCCTAGAGTGACAGTGTTTACACTGAGGACTGCATAGAAAATGGCAGCGGATCCTGATGATTGTCATTGCAAAAGCGGGTTCTTAAATGATTTCTCTTGTCAAATAAAACAGAAGACACTGCAGCAATTCTCCAGATCATTTTGACAATATGCTTTAAGAATTTTCTGCCCCTTCAACTGTGGCTAAAGTATCTCATTCCACACGTATTTCTAGCCTGTTGCAATGAAATAGGTAACTTAAACCATTTCTGAAAGTCTTCTGTGCTATGGCAAGTCTCAGTGTATGAATGGAAGTAAACTTCTTGTGGTCTTGAATGGGGTGAGACCAAGGAACTTCTTCAGAAACACTTGTGCTCATAGTTATGATTGCATGTTCAAGAAATTGTACAGTGGCAGTTGAGCCAACAGAGTAACTAATTCTTAAAAGGGAGAAACTGAACTTCCTATTGGGAAAGGACTATCTTAAAAGATAATGAGGTCAGTAGTTCTAAAACAATTAACTTTTATTTTCAGAGAAGCTGGATATTTGTGAATTCAGTCCTTTGTTTATCAGTTAGATTTGCTGCAGATGAATTACAACATTATAATTAGGGACTTTTAGTCACTTTAAAGTAAAATCAGTGCAATTTGGGATGTGGATTATCAGGTGGGTTGCTTGCACCTGTAAACTACATAAATTAACCAGCTTTATACTGAATGCAAGAGTGTCTCTAAGGTATTTACTCTTGTTAAAAGGTATTTGAAAAGGTCTTACAGTGGTGTGAGGTCAATACATAACAGTTAATAAAGCTTTCAGAGGGTCTACTGAAAAGAAATTCAATTCTGCTTGTGAATCTTTATATTCTTTAAGTTGTTCAGAGGGGATTTGATATTTCATTTATTTTCCTGGTGTGTTTATTTAAAGAAATAGCAATAGTAGTGGTGCTTGATTATTATGTTGACAGTTCTTACACGACCCATTCTAGGCCTCTGTGTCCTGGCTCTGGAATATGATGCAACTATGAAATTTGACTAAAGAGAAGGAGGGATCATCAAGGATGGTACAATCTGGGAGGCACTTGTTTTGCGTTCTTTCACTCTACAACATGAAATACCATTCTAAATAGCAACAAAAAAAGAAGTTACTGTATTAATCTGTTAGAAATTGGTGGGTTTAAATGAATGAATGAAGGGTGAGTAGTAGAAAGTTAGCTGCCTTTTTCTATGAGCTTTTTGAAACACATCATAAATGTCCTTTATATTAATCGATATTTATTTTTCACAGATGTGTCATGAAGATGGATCACCACTGTCCTTGGATCAACAACTGTTGTGGGTACCAGAATCACGCATCTTTCACTCTGTTTCTCCTCTTAGCTCCACTTGGATGCATTCATGCTTCTTTCATATTTGTTATGACTATGTACACTCAGCTTTACAACAGAGTAAGAAAACATAATTAAATACTATTTAATTAACATAAATAAAAACTGTTTCAGTCAGATGGATAATTTATTTCTGGAAGTATGAGACAATTTGGTTTCCTGAGAAGTAGCATGTAGAATTCCTTGTTAATCTTTCAATATACACTCTTAAGTTCTGCTCTCTGCCTGTGAGAAGCTGCTAGTCTTAGTCACTGGGAGTTTTCTAGAAACTGAAGACAGTTTCTGAGTAGCACTTTATATGCAGGGAGACAGGCTGTGTTTTGGCTTTCATAGAAACTAACTACTATTTATTTCCAGCAGACAAGTTATATGCTGTTTATTTTTGCTTGCCACTTCTTTTAGAAAAGAATTGTATTGAGTTTTTCAAGGGGGGACTCAAAATAAATTACGTTGCATTTGTTTTTAAATGGAAAAAATTAACTGCAGCAACAATAAGTAAAGCTTGTTCTGGAATACATCCCTTATCTCAAATCCATGGTTAAGATTATAAGCTTCAATTTCAGCCTTTGTGGTTGCAATGAAGAGCTTGAATATATCTACTGAGTGTAACAGGTGAAGGCTGTGTGCTATATTTGCAGAGCAGTAATGCTGGGGAGCTGTTATCTCCAGCAGCTTTTAGAGGAAAACTCATAGCGTTTCTGTTGAAAATGGGTGCTGCGTTATGTTAATATATTCTGCTGAAACTGATGAATGTGTTTTTGTTAATGTGCCAAAGTCCAGATTTATTTTTTTTTGTTGTTGCTGATTTTGGGCCTAACTTGTGGAGCTTGTGAGATGGGGATTTTGGTTTATTTTCCATCTAGAGAAGTCCTACATCTAGCAAAGAATGTATTTCTGAAGAAGAAAAGTCTTTTGAATATTGTTTTTTAATTACTCCATTTGCATTATGAAACGTCTGAAGTTGGACGCTTAAGAGCCATATTTTTTATTGTCAACTTGTTTTGTTTCAGCAGTCAAAATGTTCTAACACTGAATGATACTTTTCCTTTACAGATATCTTTTGGGTGGAGTTCTGTAAAGATTGACATGAGTGCAGCCAAAAGAGACCCTCGACCCATTATTCCCTTTGGACTGTCTGCATTTGCTGCATCTTTATTTGCCTTAGGACTGGCATTAGGAACAACTATTGCTGTTGGTATGCTGTTTATTATCCAGGTAAGTTTACGGCTTCTGTTACAAAGAAGTTAAAAGCTGTAAGTTGTGCCTGCTTGTGGATCAGAAACAGAATTTGGGATTGAGATGGGAGCAGCTGTTTATAGCTTATGTTGCTGTTTAAGTTTTTCAGGGGTTTATGTTGCTTTATCTCGGTTCCTCTGTTCTACCACAATCATTTTTTGTGGGAGAACTTAGAGGTGAGAATCTTAACACTAAGAAAATATGAGATGGCCTTTGTAAACTCTCTTGAAAAGGCAAAATACTTGGTATTTCAGGAGTAGATGCTCCTGTCCCTGAGAATAGATATAAACGTGCCTGATCTATTACTTCAGAAGTTTGAGATCTTTGGAAGGAAATAAAAGTATGCATTTTAAGCATAAACAGAAATACTGTGTGATACTGTCTAAGTGTATAGTTCTAGAGGGTAGCATTAGCATATATTTATGCTGAATCTTAATTTTGAGTGTTTTTAAGCCTATAAAAGTTGCTTTGTTCTTTAAAGCAAACTCAATTTGTTAGATGAAGTATTCTTTGACCAGCTGATGTATTCCTGGAGAAAATCAACGCTAACTTTGCCTAACACTTTAATTTTAGATGAAAGTTATTTTGACAAATAAAACTTCAATCGAGTCCTGGATTGAAGAAAAGGTAAGCTTTTATTACAGTATTCTTGCACTATATTATTACAAAGTCTGTTCTCCATAGTTATCAGTTTATTGTTTCGCCTCCCTGGATTTAAACCAAAGGTGTCATTTCGATTCACCACTGACTTAATACTTACTACCAGCTTTTCCTTTACTGTCTCTAAAATTAGTGAAATAGATGATAAATCATTAACTGCATCGATTTTTCTTTTTTGTTTGGGGGAATTGATGTGAACATAATAAAATATTTGCTTTTAAGAGACTTTGCTTATGTACTTTGAATAAGTGTGTGGGTTCAGCTGAAACTTGAGTTGTCTTTCTTCTCACTATGCCTGTCTATGTCTTTTAATTGTCCACCTCCCCATTCTGGGTGACATGTTTGGGCTTATGATTTTTCTCGTTTCCTACTTCTCTGTTTAAACTTGAAATGATTTGCCTTCATTTCAAAGAAGTACTGGAAAATAATGATACCTAGTCTTTTCTTTTCTAAATTTCTCTTTGATTTCCAAATCTTTATAGAGATTTTTCTCAAGATTTTTCAGAAGAGATACAGCCAAGCAGAAGCTAACTTTAGATGAAGCAAAACTGACTCAGTGTTTAGAAACTAGTTCAGTGCTACTAGGTTATTTTGTATTAAGACCACAAACATTTCATTATTACCTTATCTTTCTTTTATTCTGTGTCAAAATTAGCATGAGGATTTTGACTGTATGTATGTCCCTAAGTATTGTAATGCTTTCTCTTTGCACAGAATCTATCTTAGCTGGATCCTAGTCCTGTTAGACCTTTAATAGGACAATGGAATATAAATGAAAGAAAACCCTGTTACAACTGTGTAGTAGAATTTGGAGCCATATCTTAATATTTTTATTGTAAAATACAGGCTGCTAATATGTCCCTTCTGAAAACTGAACACAGATTGTAATACATGAGTGTTTAACGAAAATTACATTATTGCAACAAAAAGAACAAACTCTTCAGTGGCTGCTCCACTAGATGTCATTGTTAGTGAGAGAATGAAAAGTTCATGGCTGCAGATTGTGGGAGATTCAGAACATTCCTGTGTACACAATTCTTAGAGGAGAAATAGGCACTACCAATATTGAATTATTCTCACATTGATTAATCAAAGAATCCCAAGCAGTGGATGCCTTTGTATGCAACTGAGAAATGGTCAGGCATCAGTCCTCAAAAAAAGCCATTAAATAAAATCAGAGCTTGGAGTGGATTAATGAGTATAGCTAGTTAATTCTGTTAACAAGTTAACCCAAACCAGGCATACTTCAAAATGCTGGTTGTTGTATGTAGTTTTGAAAGACTGGGTTAGTATATCAGGAATATACTGCTCTTGCTCTCTTGATTCAGAATGTTTGCCTTTAGGCCTCATGACCCCATACAGAACTTATGATCCAGCCTTCTTAATATTTACCGCTCAGTTGCAGTTTGTAGGGTATGTTTTTATATACTGTATTTCTTAATTATTTTCCAGGCCAAAGACAGAATCCAGTACTACCAAACAGGTGAGACCTTTATTTTTCCCTATGACATGGGAAGTAAATGGAAGAACTTCAAGCAAGTGTTTACATGGTCTGGGATTCCTGAGGGAGATGGCCTGGATTGGCCAGTAAGAGATGGCTGTCATCAATACAGTTTGACGGTAATTGATCTTTAATGATATCTTAAGTTAATCCTCCCCAGTAACCAATTGCCTGCTTTCCTTTGCAGTAATATACCTGTGCTTTAAATAACCAAAATAGACAGACTAGTAGCACATATATTTATGAAACAGGACTTCTGTCAAATGTTCTCCCTTTTTTGATAGACTAAAATAGTTATACTTCTGTGAGTGCTTCTAAATGCTAATGATATTTTCTGTGTTTGTTGAATGGTTTCAGTACCTGACTTCATTTTGTGTGGAATGCACAAGTCCTCTTAAAATAAAGACTGCCTAAATTTGTATTTGTAATCATTTACAGATAGAGCAACTGAAACAGAAAGCAGACAAGCGTGTCAGAAGCGTAAGTATTTGTGAAATTTGGTCTGAAATGACTTTGAAATATCTGTTTCAATAAATGTAAGTAATTGCTGAAACAATTTCTTTATTTTAAACTTAGCAATTAAATAAAGGCTTTGTGTTTCCACACAAGCAATATGCTGCAACCTCTGCTTTACCAAACTTAGCATTTAGCTTTTTCTGCATTTGCTCCTTAGGTGGTAATAAACATGATAATAAAGATGACACTACTTCATTATTAAGCAGTCAATTAGAAATTTAGAGACCCTTTGACAGCCATTGTCATTATGCTCAAATCTAATAGTATGCTTGAATTGACTTTCTTGGTATGAAACTCTCAGCAAGGCCATAACTCCTTATAATAATAGATTTCCATGTTGTGTTCAAATTCGTAGGTGCGGTATCGAGCAATAGAAGATTACAGCGGTGTCTGCTGTCCTGTGACTAAAGGTGTTAAAACGTTATTCACAACACCGTGTTCTGAAGAGCCTAGAATTGCACTGCGTAAAGGGGATCTGATTTTAGCCACAAGAGGCTTAAAGTTAGTGACTCCACACCTTAATTTTTGGTTAAAAGAAATACTGAGATGAGTTCTGGCATCTAATTACCTATTACGCTTTCTTCCCCAGCCACTGGATGTATGGTGAGAAGATTCTCGACTCAGCTGCTGATGGTATTATGAAGCAGTTATTTTCACTTTTTCTGTTGAAAGTTACAAGTCACTTTTATAGTTGTCTAGAAATGTGGACAATATTACATGTTCAGTTCTCCAAAAATATAATGACTGACTTTACTGGCATTAGCTTCTCCCCCCTTTAAAACCACATCCACATTTTTTGCATCTAGTAGTCTTGCCAGTCTTGAAGTTTATTGAAGGTTGAGTGGGAAATGGGACACTTCTTCATATTGAAGAAAAAGACTTTTAATGAGGTTAATGATTATTTCTTTTTTAGATATTTAAGTAGCAGATTTTCTTAAACGCATCGAGATTTCCTGTCAATAGACCTTTTTCCTTGCCTGTGCCTTGTGCAGAGCCTGTAGCCATCCATTGCAGCCCTCCAATCATGCAAATCATTTGACCACATTTCTGTAATGGCAGTTATGTCATGATTTCCCTGCTGCACAATGGCTTCCATCTCCTATTTGTCGCCCATGCTGTGGGCACTGACATAAATGCATTTAAGTTGGTCTGTGGATCTGGAGTCCAACAGTGGCATGCTACCCTGTGGCTCATTTCTAGTGAGCCTGGTGTTATCCCCTTTCCCCTCAAACCTACTTTAAAGCCTACTCTGTAAGCCCTGCTATCTCCTGGGCTTAGCAGCTCACTCCAGTGAACTCTCTCAAACATCGAACCTTAAATGAGTTGGAGAAATGAGCATGGTAATTGTTTTGTGTTGATTATTAAAAGGAGATATCTGTGCTACATTGACTAGTTTTGGTTTTTAATCAGGTGAAATGGGTAGGGAACTGAGTGTATACTGAGAGGCTAGATCAGAATTCAAAATAACACTGGCATTTTGGAGAAATAGGCTTCAAAAATAGAATAAGATTTGCTAGGACTGCATAGCAAAATGCTATAATAAAGCTAGAGTAACAAGCTGCACTATAACAAGATGGAAAAATTGATTATTAAGTAGCAGTTCTTCTGAGCAAAAGAGTTAATCATAACCTTAAGATGAGTCAACACTTCCAAGAAAGAAAAAAGCATATAGCTTCCGAGATGCATGAAGTAATCCTTCCATCCTACTCAACACTGGCAGAGAGTCAGTTGGAATACTGCTGCAAGTAAAAGCAGATACTGCATCTCAAGAAAGAGGAAGATCAGCCGTAAAGGGTCAAGAGGAAAACAATGAGAATAATCAGAGTAATAGAAAATATGACCTATAAGGGAAGGCTGGAAGAACTGGGATAGCTTGCTGGGGGAGAAAAAAGAGGTAGAAGAAAGCCCAGGGTATGTACAAGTAGTCATCATCTGTGTGAAACTCTATTGTAAAGAAGGTTGTTAGCTGTCCCTCTGGTGTGTAGAAAGAGGAGTTGTGAACTTGAATTGTAGTCAGAATGATTCTGATAGGGTATTGGGAAAGATTTTTCTTAAGGAAGGTAGAGCACTCTGAAAACATGTTTTGGCAGTGGAATAGAATTGATGCATCCCCAGGCGGTGATGTTGGGAATCATTAGATAACCTTGGAGAATAAAATAACCTGGTGTAACCTTTTGATATCTCTTCCAATCCTGTGTTTTTCATTTATAGTGGGCCATGTTTTGTTCAAAGTTAATGCAACTTTTCATGTCTTAAGGTACAATAAGAGAACGAGGCTGGTTCCCTAGGAAATGTGTGGAAAAATGCCAATATGACTCAGAAACGGATCAACCTGTGGATGAAGAGAAGAAAAACAGATAGCCCTCTCATATTTTTAAATAAGTAATGGAATTTTTACTTCAGACCACAATCCTTTACTTGAAACTTTCTGCGTATGACTTCAGACTTATGCAATGAATGTGTTAGGACAAGGTTTTCTTTCCCTCGCAGCTGAAAGGGTTGGATATGCCTGTGCCATGGGTTGCAGACTTTTTTAACAGTAAATAATTGAAGAAGCCATTCAGTGGATTGCCTTCAAGATGCATCTTCTTTAGCCCGAGTCAGGGTTTTTTTTCTTTTTGCTGTTTCAATTGCATTCTGAGGGTTCATGATTTAGATGTTTTTCTCAACTGCATCTGATTGTGATGCGTGCTGCATATCTTTTGTATTTTAATTTCTCTGAAACTGCCCCTGAAAACTATAAAATAAACATCTGATTCAAATTCAAGATGAAATTTGTTACCTGTGACTTTTAATGATGTGAATTGTCCACCTCAAATAAATGATATGTTCATATTCATTTGTGGATTTAATTGTTCTTAGAGCTACCAAGAACTTGTTTATCGGCATGGGAATGTGAAATGACTGGGAGGTAGTGTTCAGAGTTATAAGTTGTTTTTCAAGGTTAGAATGACTGCAGTTTTTGCTGTAAGAATATTCTGTCCTTTTAATGGCCAAAAAATATAGCCAGCTGTATCTGCTGCTTCTGAAATATGAGTGCATACCTAAAAGACTAGAGTTGGAATCACAGAATAGTTAGGGTTGAAAAGGACCTTAAGATCATCTAGTTCCAACCCCCCAGCCATGGGCAAGGACACCTCACACTAAACCATGCCACCCAAGGCTGTGTCCCGCCTGGCCTTGAACACAGCCAGGGATGGAGCTTTCACAGCTTTCTTGGGCAACCCATTCCAGTGCCTCACCACCCTTACACTAAAGAACTTCTTCCTTATATCCCCTAAACTTCCCCTGTTTAAGTTTGAGCCCATTACCCCTTGTCCTGTCACTACAGTCCCTAATGAGTAGTCCATCCCCAGCATCCCTATAGCCCCCCTTCAGATACTGGAAGGCTGCTATGAAGTCTCCACGCAGCCTTCTCTTCTCCAGG
>WYDI02019119.1:0-36953 GCA_009867235.2 Psittacus erithacus | reverse complement strand
CCTGCCCATGGCAGGGGAGTTGGAACTGGATGATCTTAAGGTCCTTTCCAACCCTAACTATTCTATGATTCTATGATGTAATTTTGATGGCTGTACAGCTCTAGATGCAATAACATCACTGACCAGGAGGTTCATATTTTAATTAACAAAATATTAATTTTAAAGAGTTGTAAATGTTTTATTCTGAAAAGTTCTTCCATAGATTCATAGCCTTTTAAAAGGCTGGACTTGTGCTTGCTCAAGGCCGCACCAGCATCAGAACTAGATAAGCTTGCTCTAAGTGTCATTCCACTGAGTTTTGAAAAACACGAAAGAATGAAGATTTCACAGTCTTTCTTGACAACCTACCTCATTGGTGAACCACCCTCACTGCAGGGTTTGAAAGTTGTTGCTTTTTGCCCTTGGTACCTCTGAGAAGAGTCTGGATCTATCTTCTCTATGACCCTGTTTAAGGTAAACACTACAACCAGATCTGTGACTTTCCTTCCCTTCCCTCCACTTCGGCTGCCTCCATGGTAAACAAACCCAGCTCCCTCAGTCCATCTTAGTGGCCCTTATTTGACACGCTCCAGTTTGCCAGTATCTCTCCTACATTAGGTGAGGAACAACCCTGGAAGAAGTCTCTTATATGCATTGTAACACCTCTGAAATGGAAGGGAATAAAAATTTCTCTGAAATACTGTCTGCAGTATTGCTAATGAAGTCTAGTGTGTGGTTGATCATCATTGCTGCAAGGGCACACTGCTGGCTTATGTGCAACTTGCAGAATCTTTTCTGCAGAGATGGTCTGCACCAATCTTCCCCTAACCTATTCTGACATGTAGAGGTTTTTCTATCCCAGACCCTGGACTGGGAATTTGTTGAACTCTGTGTACTTCCCATTGGCCTCTTACTTCATTTTGTCAAGTAGTCTATGAATGACAGCCCTGGCCTCCAGGATAGCAAAAACTCCCCACACTTTGGTGTCATCTGCGCATCTACTTTGAACGTATTTGTGATACCATTAACAATGTGGACAAAATGTCATCAATCCAGTAGAGTACAGCCAGCCTCTGCTAGTTAACACACAGGGCACAAAGGAATAGCAAAGCATACATGCTACCCCTGCACCAGCTCTTGTGTTTCATAGATAAGTAGGTTAAAAACTAGGACACCCACTACAGAAACCCTTGAGAATAATTAAAATAAAATATGCATTTTTTGTTATTTATTTACATTGATCCCTGAGCTTGTGTTTAGTGACAGTGGATGAATAGTGACCACACCTCCATACTGGGAGATGAGGACTGAATCAAGAAGAAGTGAGGTTACTACTGAGTCATCTCTAGTGCTGTGGTGCTATGTTGTGATCTTTGTGACACATTATTCATACTCCCAGTAGCAACACAACTGATATTTTCCTTGTTCACTCAAGGAAAAAGTGTCATTTCGGTTCATATAAACAACAAAAGAAAGAAATTCTTCGTTAAGATCTGGTTTAAGGAAGATTTAAACATTTTGAATTGATTGATCCATTGCCACTGCCAGGAAAACATCATTAATCATATTTACAAAGGGAAAGGGAACTCTTTATTTCAAGTTCTATTCTTAGAAACCCTCAAAAAGATAGAACACTGCTCTCAGAATTTGTTACCTAAATGTCTGTCCTATTCAGAGTTACATGATTCAGCAGAACTTCTTTCCCTGAAGAACTGAGTTAGTGGTCACTGCAAACATAAGATTTGTATGCTTCAGGAGACTCCTCATGATAGAAATCAATCAACTGTTCCTGGCAGGGAAAACCAAATCAAAACTAAACAAAAAGAAGAAACTTCTCAGAATAACTTTTTTTTGCTGTGCTTGGTTTTAATTCACTGCAGGCCTGCTTAAGGGAACAGCTTTCTGGTGTTTTCAACATTCTCAGGGGGAAGAGAGGGTAATGTTTAATTTTGATCATTCATCATGTTCTTAATTGTGTGGTTGCAATGACAAACCTGTTTCTACTTTCAGCTTCTCGGAGGAAAGAGCAAATCACCAATGCAAATACAACTCTTGTAGCTTTTTGGGTGTCATGGTATATCAGGTTCAAAATTCATTAACTGATGAAGTCTAAGTAGATAACATGAATGTGAAGAAACCCTCAATATATTGTGGAAACTGCAAAAAAATGATGATGAAATGAAACTTTCTGATCCAGCACAGTATTATGGCAGGGACAAAAAAGAAGAATTCTGCATTATTAAACGCAGAATTAAATTATTTTCATTTTAATAGTTACTTTAATATTTCATTAAATCAAAACCAACCAGTCCCATATTACAGGAGACTTGTCATTTCCTTTCTCAATGCTGTTAAAATTTAATTTAAAGTTAAGTTCACTGCCTTCTCCCTGAATAGGTTCAATTTTGCATATACCACTCTCCAGTTTCTACCATAAATTTTCCATGAGGTGTATAGCAGTTCTTTTCCCAGAAGCTTAGGACAATGAGTGCTACAGTGTTCCAGGATTTTTCTTAAGTACCCTAATACCAAAACTGCACAGAAAGAACAGGATTACTCACATAGTAACACAGTAACCTGAGCCTTACTTGGGTTAGCTAACCAAAGATGATTAATAGACACATACTGCCCCTGTCTATGGACAAGTCCTTTGGTGAATATCCTTCTTCAGGATAATCTGCTTGAGAGGAACATTTCTAGCTTCTCTGCTCTTTTTCAGAGGAGGCCTTTTCAAACTGTGTTTGGGATCAAGCTCTCATACACTCTCTTAATCAAAGGCCTGCCAATAGTTAAAGCAAGAAATCACTGGCTCCTTCATCACTTCTCTACCAGGAAGATTCTATAAGCAGTTCTTCAGATATCATAAGTGGACTCTACCATTTTTTCAGTAATTATTTCTTTATTGCTGTTGGAAGCAGCAAGTTCATGTGAGCAGAGATACTTGTTTCTACTTTAATACTACTTTAGGTACAGTGGGTTGTCAAAGTTAATTTTGCAGACCAATCAGTCAAATCTGGCCTCTTCTCATGCTCTCTTGTACTGCCAGAACTTTCAGAACAGGTCAAGACTTCACTGGGACAATCCCTGATACTGCAATTTGAAGAGTGGTAAAGGCAGAGGTATTTATAAAGCCTTTTAAATTTTGAGGGAAATATTAAGAAGTAGCAAGGGCAGGCTGTGCCCTAAGGATAGGATGCTGAGCATGACTTCATACCAGGCCGTACAGGGGCCTCACCAGCTAGGGTACACCCCCACACTACTTTAAGTAAGCAGACATGGAGGTGGTAGCCAGATTCAAGCAGGAGCCTAAATTGTCTTCAATTTTGTGGTGATGAGGCAGGTCTCAGATCAACCTAGGAAGTTAATCTGTTGATTAGAATGATGTCCAGTGGTAGTACCAAGGTCCACTTATCATTAGGTAGGTCCATGTTGACAAAGTAAGTTTGAAGTCAAGTTGGAAGTTAGGGTTCAGATATCTGGAGCCCATGACCAAATGCAAGCATAGATGTACCTGAGCTAAAAATTTATGCTCCTACAAAATAGCTCAGGCAGTAACTGAAAGCTCAAGACAGATCTTAAATGGGGCTCTTATGCTCATGGGCAGGGCATGTGCCTATGTGTTTGTGAAGGCCCTGGGTTAGAATGATCAGGGCCATCAAAACCTATCAGTGCACTCAGGACCCTAACAATAGCGTCCCCTCCTAGCAGCAGTTTGTAAAGTGGTTTAATTATTGTGGGTTTTATAGGACTATTTCAGGGGACACAGAACTGAGGATTGGGTACTGAGAAGGACAGAAGGCATGGGAAACTTGGGGGTGGGTAATGGAGCTCAGGCTGCCTATGAGGTCCCTAAAAGCTGGCTAGGCTTGGGAGGCAAGGGTGGGTAAAGGATGCAGAAATTCACTCTATCCTTAAAAAACTTTGGGATCGGGGCAGGAGGAAAGGTCCAAGCTACCACCAGTTAGGCCTTAGAGGCTGGACAGGCTGTGATTAGTATGTGTGTGGACACCACAGGTGAGGCTGGTCAGGGCCATTAAAGCCAATTAGTACACTCAGGGGCTTGACCAAGGTAGAAGAGGTGAATAAAAAGAAGTGAAAGGCTTCAACTTTGTTTTGGGATGCTACAGATATTTGTAGTATGCCCTGAAATCTGTGATGTATACTTCAATGGCCCTACCAAGACATTAGCAAAACAGACTTTTAACTGGGCCCATATTTGCCATGTTAACCAGGACCAAAGCTGACTCCTTGTCATCAGCAGGGTTTATCAATTCCAAGACTCACATGCAGGACTTTGCAGTTATGGAATTAAAGGCTTTTGTATTGTGGCATTCCTGACCATGAGGTAAGACTAATTACTGAGGTGCTTCTTTTTTTTGCCAATGGTTTTTCCCTCTGTGATGGAAGTCAAGAGATTCCCAGTAAAGCTCTTGGGCTATCTTAAAATTGCAGACCTTTTGAGGAAATCCAAATGAGAAAGATTGCAGGGCTTAATTTCAGTATCTTACAGCTTCAAATCCTACTGTCACAATTTTTGTGTAAGTCTACAATCTTGGTGAGGTTCCAAGCCCTCACTTGTTCCATCTTTTCCAAAGGATTATTCTCCTGCTTTTATTGAGTTCCTGAGACCCTCAGCAGAAGGCTGGGAGACTGGTCTGTTACCTAAACTGTGGTGAGCTTCTCAACTCACCAACATAACTTTCTCCAACTTAAGCTAGTAGCTCAAATGACAGTAGCAGGAAAACATCCAGGTCACTTGTCCGGGTTCTCCAGTGAGGTGAAATTCTACTGACCCACTCATTCAAGGTTACTTATGAATTAGGAAGTTTCTTGGTGATCCTGTTTCACTAAGCATTCTCCTTTGTGTTGCCAATATAGCTGCACTCACCAGAGGTCTTCAGCTCTTGCTATTATTTCTTTTAGCTTTTCCTGGAAATGCTGTAAAGTCTGTGGCACATGTTGGTGAGGTCAGTTTTATGAAGCCTAGCGAGCTTTGTGCTGCTGCACCAGAATTTTTCTGCAACAGCCAATGGAACTATTACTGATCTCTCCCCCAACTCACCAGAACCTTGGGAATGCATCTTTCAAAGTTGTCTGTTCCTCTGCTGCCATTCTCGGCCATAAGCAGGTCATCTTGCTTTTGCTACTCCAAGTCAAGAAGTGGACCCACTCCACTTCAAGTCTCTTCTTAACCAGGCTTACTACACGCACATGTTCACATACAATAAACACATCTATTAATGAAGACTATTCAGCATAATTTTTTATTTGAAACAAGCTTGCCTCCATCCTTTTGCACCCCTTAAGGACAGGAGACTGATTCACAGAAATGCCTATCAGGTGTAGTTGCATAAGATAGTAGAATCTTAAAGGACACCTATGTCCTGATATAGTTTATAAAACGCATTGTTAAGTTACTTCTATTTCTGAGCCATCTGTGATTTATCCATGGTTAAATAATTCCTATTTACACAGTAGATGAGTTCTGGTGGAGATGACACTATTAGTATGTTTCTTCTGAATATGTAGTTATCTTTCTCTGTTACTTAGTCTTGTTTTTAGATATGTATCAATTGTGTGATATGAAACTCTATGTAATACCATGCATTTGCATACAATCACCCACAGCTTTGTTTTCCTGTGCTGCACAAGTAAGATACTATAACTTGAACAACTGGAAATATCACAGTCCAACAGGATTCCCTAACATGTCTGTAATACATCAAGCAGTTGTTGGCTAGTCATTCTTACAACCTTCTCAGATGGAGGATCATTCATTATACTCGTGGAGAAAATCCACCACTGCTTACAGCTGACTTTGTTTTCTGCCTTCTGTCTGGACTCAGAAGAAGTCCCATTGCTTTTTCCTGCACTTCTGCTTGCCTCATTCTTTCTCTCATAGTTCACATCTTTGGAGTTTTTATTAGATGCTGCAATTTCAGGCAAAGAACCGCAGTACAACAGAAATGTACAGAGGCTATGCTGAAAGACAGGTCTGGTTTTAGGCTGCACTTCCACTCTTGCTCTTCAGATGGTAGTGTAAACTTGGGTATGCATTCCAGGCACTTTCATCTTTGCCGTTGCTGAAATGACAGAATTTCTCTTCTGATCTCTGAGGTAGGAATTTCTTGAGAGCAAATCTTTATGAGAGGTAAGGTGAAAGATTTCTGTGAACTGGAGCAAAAGATGGGGTTTTTTTTCTTTTTAAGGTTTGAGCATATATGTGATTCAGAAAGAATATATGGAACAAGACAGGAAGAAATACTCAGTGGAAAAATAAAAGCTTCTCAAGAGGCCTGGCGGCTTGTGGCTCGGATGCTGTCCCTAAAACAGGCAAGTCTTTGTGCTGAAATTTTGTCCAAGCAGAAGTGTAGGGTCAATACATATCTCTGACATAGAAAACTTGGGCTGGCTATATGTTAGCCAAGACAACATGGCTAATCAGTGACTGTACAGTGTTCTGAAGATGTGCTAAGCATCTAATTATGCTATTTTATTTGTCTACCAAATGCTCAAAATAGATTTGGGGGGCAAATTTGGAAGGCAGATGTAGAAGAGAATTTAAATTCATCGTAACAAATGAATTGATTTCCCTTCCTTCCCTTGCTGCTCAAAGGCAACTTTATGTAATTCTTCTTGATACCATTCATTACATACTTTGCTGTGCTTAACAAAAACCTTGAAAATTTTTTCAGAAGATAAAAATTGTGAACTTCTACCATGTGCAGCTAATATAATTTCTCTTTAGGTTAAACAGGCACCCTTACTTTACAGTGTATTTTATCTTCTCCATTTCCTGCGAATTGCAGTTCACGTTCTCATGGATTTTGTTAAAGACTAGGATTGCACTTTCATCTTCACAGTAAATCTAAAATACCACACAGCTCTTGCATTTCCCTCCCACCTCTAAAGAAATCGTAAGAGAGAAGCATAAAGAGAAAAAAGAACATGCACTACCATCCTGATTTGTCACCAGATAAGCACATTGGATTCAATCCTACATACCTTCAGCACTCAAAATTCCCAAGAAGGTTAACAGGAGTTTTGTGACAACATGGAATGTAAGGGTCAGGGCCATTAAGAAGGAAAAGAATCCATGCCACGTACTGTGCAAATTACATCTGTCTCTACATTAGCACCGAAATTACTTTTATAATAGGCCAAGAAGTAGCCATTTTGGTTTATGTTTAAAAGAAGGAAGGAACTGAAGAGGTGGCTGGGGTGAAAAGAAAGCTGGAGATCATGTAGGAAACTTTCTTGTAGTCTTTTTCTGTAATATTTTTGTAATGATTTTTCCTTTTAAGGCATATTGCTGAAAAAGGCTAACTTAAATTCCAGGGTCACCAAAAGTCTGTTCTTTCATACTCAGATTTATGCTATTGTGGTAGGCTTCTTTTAATCTAGGCTGGCCTAAAACAGGTGCAGTGCATTATACAAAAGTGTGGACTAGGGTCTCTGGCAAGGTCATGACCCCAAGTGGCTAAAGTAGCTTTCTTGTTTCATTGTATATGTAGCAGGTAGATGAAAATAGGAATTCCTTGGTTGTTGCTGGAGTATTTCCACATATTGGCTTATTTATGCAGTCTCTATCACTCTACAAAGGGCAGCACATCCTAACTGTGCTATATGCAATATTGATAAATCCCCTAGAACCATGGAGTGACTGAACTGCATAGAACCAACATCGTGCTATCATTGCTGGTCTACTCCTAATTTTTTGTTGTTAGCACTGTGGTGTGAGAACAAATTCAGCCAGGTTGGGCTTTGTATTTCTTCATGCTTACACTGCTACTCGTGATCTATGGATATAGGGGAGAAAGTACGTGTAAGGAGATTTTGACATCAGCTGTCATATTTGTTAGGTAGGGCCAAGCTGGAATCAAAAGACTCTTGGAATCAGGTCAGTCAGAATCAGCCTGTCATAAACAAGAGAAGCCAAGACACACACCAGGAAAGGGCATCACTGGCAGCCAGGATAAAAACCCTAATTGCAGTAGGAATCTGGAACAAGGAACAGGTAGAACTAGGATAATGCCAGGAGATAAATGTAGGCCTTGAGAATGAAGGCTAGGAGCCAGAGTTAAAGCACGACTTGGGAGCCATGGAAAGGGATACGAAATGTTACAGGCTGACATCAGGTATGTGGCACTTACAATGCACCCCTCAGTTCCTATTTATGAGTTTTCAAAAAACTGTTTACAGCTTCCTGCTAGATTGAAAGCCCAGCACTGCTTATAAGGTATGGCCATGATCCGATAAAGATATTTTGTTCTATGCAATATTCTTCCATATTTCATCCATCTTTCATCTCTGAATTCTATTACCTTTGAAAATTTCCTCTAGCCTAAGTTACAAGAAAGTACTCTTTGCATCCATCCAAATGGGTAATGGAAAACTATTGAGCCAGATTTACTGCAATCTGAAGCTATGAGAGTTGTAAGAGACGCCTGACAACAATGTGGACAGTCCACCTGAGATACTGGTTTGCAGTTTGGTCAGCCCCTGTTGCCTTCATGGCCAGCTGAGATCTCTCTCCTCAGCATGCTGCCTGACTTCTTGTACCTTAGAGCTGCTGTCTGGGTGGCAGTAGCACTGCTGCCCAGAAAAGAGGAATATGTCACTGCTTGTTTGTCCTGTTGATACCAGTCTTCTAGGGCTCTTACTCCTTGGGAAGGCACTAGAAAGTATTCTCTGCCTGGGAGAACAGCTCAGGAAAATAGAGATTGTGTTTGTCTATCATAGGCACTTAACACTTGAGTGTCTAAATACTTCTCTCAACTTTGAGTGTTTCTCCCCTCAAGAATGTTAGAAGGGATATATTATTGATACATGTTTAAAACCCCTCCCATTTTGCTCATAATATCTGGCTGTTGTTGTACTTAGACCTCTCAATTTAGCAACTAATAAATTTTTCCCATTATGACAGTTTAACTTCCTCTTAAGGGAAGTTCAGCTTCCTTTAAGTGTGTCCCTAGAACAGGACAATTCAGAGAATCTTACATTTTCGTATGATTCCTCAAGTTTGCCTTAACACATTGTTGGTTTTTCTTTTCTGGGTGGCGATATAAGTTTTTATAGGATAGAATGCATCATGAGTTTACAATAGTTTGGATGCAAGTCCTGGTTTGATAAGTCTAAGTAATCTCCAAATTAACCAGAAGTTTCAAAGAGATGGCTCAGCTGCACTGTGTTACCCACTTTACTCCCTTAGCTACTGATTCTGCCTAGGAACAGGCACCCTGACCAGAATCCTTTTCCGCTTTCTTCAGGAGTAAGAATGAAGGGACATTACTGTTGATTTAGGATGCAAGAATATTAGCAGTCTTTAGAGAAAGAAGATTAGAAGCTAGGAGCTTGGCTTTTTTGATCCCATGTGGCTTCTAGCTTCTTCACAAGAAGAAGGAAGTCTTTCCTCTTCATTTTGATGTTTTGTCTACTGCTTTGCAGACTCTCCCCCATGACCTTGATGGTGTTTTTTCCATAGCAAACACTAGCTTTTGTGAAATAGAGATTTTAATTCCTTTTCCAAAATAAGGTTTTCTGGAAGAAATGTGAATAAATGTGAAGAAACAATGAGAGATTGTAGAACATTAAGGGAAAATGAAATATACAAAGTTTACCCATTAATATACAGAAACTCTTCTTCCAACTTGTGAAGTAAAGTGATTTTGTTTGACGTAGGAAAGGTGGAGTCTATAATGATAATTTCTTTAATGGGATTTGCAGACAGTTGGAGTGGGAGGTGTGTCCTCCTTTATACTACCTTCCCAGAGCACAGTGTCTTTTAGGGCACGTTCCCACATGTTCACTCGCCTTAAAGGTGTTTTGCCCGACTTGTTCAGCTGTCTATTTCAAAATTGCTTACATGTTGCTTTCCAAAGGAATTCAGAGATACATAAGGAGGTTGATTACTTCTGAGTTCTGAAATGAAATACTGGAAGCATCGGACATAAGGAGGATGATTACTTCTAAGTTCTGAAACAAAATACTAGAAGCCTAGGACATGATGCTGTATGAATTCTTCAGGGCTGTATAGGGTCTTTGTGAGGGGTAGGCTGCTGGTGAGCTACTTCTAAATCAGACACACCTCTGGGTTGGGCTATTTTGGAAACTAAGTACTTGATGAGGCTCAAGGTATGGTCTGCTAGGGACAAAGGATTTTGTGTTTTTACCTGTACTTTGATCAGGGGATGCAGCTGAGGGACAGTCTCCTTTGTAAGTAGCAGACTAGGACTGAGGAGTGCTGACTTGCAGTGAGCCTTCCCTGATTTCTTTCAAAGTGGGTATTGTTGGCTTTCAGGCAGCTAGGTAAGAAAGAAAAAGGGACGTGCTATGGGGGTGCCTTTATTTGAGGATAGCAAACCCTTCTATTTCCGGATCTGGAATGGACTAAGTCAGAAGTTGCAAGGCAAAAAATCCTGGGATAAACATCTGGATGAAATCTACTTACTCCAGCAGAAAAGGTACAGTGCATTTCAGCCTTTTTGTCTTCCCTTTCTTCTGCTGCTCTCTCCCCTGTAGCTGATTCTCAGTCTTTTCCCTTAGGCTTCTCTGCCAGTAGATAAACTTTAAACAACCCTGGAGCACTTTTCTGTATCAGATTTCTTCTTTCAAGGTGGAATGCTTCTGGAGTTCCAATCTTATCTGCTTTCACAGGTGGGTTTACTAGGTTGCAATTGAATTACCCTGAGTGCAGGACTTCAGTCACAAATGAATAATGTACTTTTGTCTTTCCTGCTTCATTGGTAAAGCTTACAAGAAAATGCAGAAGGGTTTGGTTTGGAGTTTTTTGTTTGTGGTGGTTGTTGTTGTTGGCTTTGCTTGTGTTTTTTTGTTTTTAATTATTAGGAGTGTGTGGGATATGTACTGCAGTCAGCTGAAAGACTGGGTATGTTGCAAGGATTGTGCTTTCTGTATGTCTAAAAGCTGTCTTTACTATGGGATAGAGTGGACCTCACGTTGTTCCACATCCTGGTGGTCAGTCCCTTCCTGGGTTGGACTGCTGTTTCTCACCCCTTAGCCTGGGTGTCAACATGTACAATGACACTTCTTAGACCTTACATTGTCAAGAAGACTGCCTGTGCCTTCACATGTAAATATTGAATCCAGGCTGTTTGTTACTGCTGCACAGGGTTGCTCCCTCCACACGCAGTAGCGCAGGAGCATTCATGGAAATCCAGCTGCATCTGTTTTTCATTGATGCTTGTTATTTCTGCATGTGCAAGCACTGCAGCACTCACATAACAAATTGCTTCCAGTCCCTGGTAAGACTTGTTTTTCCCTTCCTCACAAAACTCTGAGCACTTCTGGGCGCAAAAAGGTGGTTGGGTGGGAGAAAATCTATCTATCTACATATACATATGTATGTATGTGTACGCACAGACATGTATAGAAATAAGTAGGAAAGCACCTTAAAAGAGACAAATATTCATATGTTTTTAAGGAAAGAGCTTGCATCTATCATCATCTAACTTCTAACCAAATAACAAAAGCCTCTTCTATTTTATTTCAGGGAAGTGGGACTTAAATACTCTTAAAATGGGAGGGATAGTGGGACAATAGTGTGTCCATAGAATGCTCATGAAAAGCATCCTGGGTAACTGAAAAATAAGTTTTCAGCAGATTCTGTAACACCCAAATGAATGCGTGTAAAAGTCTAAATGTATTAATATTTTTATAGTTATAACATTATCTTCACATTTTTAAGTCATAGATATGTGGAAGGGGCATCTGGAGGTCCCTGTCTAACCTCCCACTTGAAGCTGGACTATTGCCAGCAGCAGATCACATTGCTATGGCTTTGTCTAGCTCAGTCCCGAAAGCCTCCCAGGACAGATATTCTACTGTACCTTCAGATACCTATTACAGTGTTGTAGTAACCTCCTACTGAAAAGGGTTTTTCCCAAATGTTCATCCTGGACCTCTAAAATCACCATTTGGTGCTGTAGCCCTTTGTTTTACCGTGTGCTGTTACCATGAAGGGTTTGGCTCCTTCCTTTTCATTGCTTCCTTTCAGATAGGCTGCTATTAGATTGCCATCCAGCCTTTGCTTGACAATCCTCATTAGTCATGTGCTGCAGGCCCACAAATATCTTGTGTGTTGTTAATGATAGAGGAAAACAGAAAAACTGTTAGGCATATAGACTCTTCTCAGTGAACTTCTGTTAGAGCAGTATGGTGCAACCCCAGTGCTCCCCAAAACTAACATTTCTCTGTTTCTTTATAAAACTCCATGTAACAACATATGTAATGCATACAACATCATTGTGAAATCTGGGTGGCATGGGGACAGAACTGTTCCCTGCTGGTTTAGGTCTATGTTTCCCACAGCTTTCAACTAACGTTAATTAGTTGTTCGGTATTTGGTCAGAAATTAGATAGTGCCAATATATGGATACTCTTTTCCAGAGGGGGACAGGGCCATTTCTCCCTGTTATTATCCTACTCTTTCCTTTCCTTTCCCGTCGCCAGAGATACTCAGGGTTTGAGGGGAAAGAAAATGAACATTTTGCAGAAGACTGGAATTGGTTTTATTGATTTCATGTTCTTAATATGTACAGAGAGGAATACATACCAGGAAAATGTAAGTGGTGACTTGTATATGGGAAATACTCTTACAAAAACTTTGCTTCTGTGGAAAAATTATTGCAAGACAAGAGGACTTTTATTTCATCCTTTTAAGTTGTTGTGTGGAATTTCAGTGTTGTGGCTTCAGCTGGAGTTCTTCTCAGTGTTAATGATGCTGGAGTATATACAGTAATAAACAGCAATTAAATTCTATTATCTTATTGAAAGGTAGTGGTAAATATATTGCTGCTTAGTAACTAGTTTGCTGTGACTACACACAGAAAGTCTGCAAAAGAACAATGCTTTTTCCTGTCCTACAACTGGTGATGATTATACCTGAAACTAACTCCTTTTGTTATTCTCACCTTCACTGGAGTTGCTGTTCATTCTCTTTCTTCATGCATAATAGTTCTTTGAATCTCTTTAGTAGTTGATCTCATAATTAAAAAGGACTTTGAGTTTATTTTGCCTTACTCTGCTGGTTTCTTTCTGTTCAAAGCTCTTGTTTTAAACAGCCTGTAGGTCAGTGTAGAGTCCCAGAGATGGTGGTCACATCTCATGCATCTTTTCCAGTGTTATCTTTGGGCATAAACTCTGGGATCTATACAGTCTAGAGAATACAAACATAAAACCCCAACACAGTTCATAATCATGGGGAACAAAGTGATAAATATGGATGAAAATCCTGGTCTAACACAGGGGAGCAGGAATCACATGCCTGTCACAGTCTAATAGATCCTGTATAAGACTCATTGCTTGCTTTCTTTGTTCTAAGTCAGGGCTTCAGAGGAAGAGGTTTATCTCCTTAGCATCTAATTTTATAAATTCTACCATATGAGAACTGCACTTTTCATAATAAATAACTAATAAATAAGTTAGAGCAAGTGGGTACATGGATCAGGAGACAATTACATTATATTTGTCTTTCTGCTATTGCCTGCCTTTATAACTTTGATCAATAAATCTATATTCTGTGTGTCTCCTCTTTCCCAGCTGCTGCTTAGGGATTATTGTCCCTTCATGTCATGTTCTGAGGCTTAATTATTCTAATGACAATAAACTATTTGAGTGGTACATTAACAAAAATAAAACCGAAGCATTTTTGCACATTAATTAACAATACAAAACTGCTTTGGGAAATAATTCATTGGAGGTGCTTGAGAAAATCCACATAACTTACAGAAAGCTATGGTCATTCAAAAAGTGTTGCAATAAAAACTTTAGGTCCCTGTTAGTTTCCAGCTTTTTTGTGGCTCTTTACTCTCCAGTTCTAGTTGACATTATTCTTGAATGGTCTCAGATGCAGAATTAAGAAAATGAGATTAATGCGAGGAGATTGCCCTGATGGAAGAGACTGAGCAAGATTGCTGTTGCTTAGTGTGGTAGATAGCTAAAGGAATAAGAGGTAATACTTCCCTACCAGTTTCTTGTCTAGTAATATTGGCAACGAGTAACCTGTTAATTTCCAGATGAGCTCTGTTTACAGTGTAGGAGCTTCAACATACACCCACAAGAGGTTCCAGTTAATTTGTTCAGTCTTTCTGTCACTGCTGAAGAAATTTGCTGACCCTGATTGTCCAAGCTTCTTTACTGGTCTCCTTTTTACTTTGTGCTATTAATTCCTAACTTATTCTTTAGCATCTTGTTAGATGATTGCTTTGATCTTCTTTCTGGCTGGTTAGCTTCCTCTGAGTACTCCTCTGCTCTCCTGATGTGTAGCACACATTTATGTAAATACACAAGCAGAAGGGAGGGAGAAGATGGTGATTTCATGATGAGGTATCAAGCATGGATATTCTGTAACAGGGAAAGAAAAGATATCAGCAGGATATTGTTCCAGCTGAGTTTATAACTCACACAGAAAGAATTGCTTTAGACCCTGAGTAACTGACATAGCCATGTGGATAGAGCATGAAGCTAGCAGATGCTGAACTTAAACTAGAGCAAACAATAGGAACATTACCTACAGTTAATGACTCAAGTAATAGAATGTGGGAAGGGAAGGAAAGAAGTGAAAGAGATGCTCTGTTACATCTCTGGTGAGCTCAGTCTTGGAAAAGAAGCTTCAGATTGGTTCTTGTCCAGACAGTTCACATATTTAACATATTTCCTTGTTTTAAAAGAATAATCTCATAAATCCAGATTCTTTTTTTATAACAGAGTTAAGACTTATGGACTTGTCATTGCATTCTTTAGCTTTTCAAAAGAGCAGGATGCACTCCAAAAGAAGTGCTTAAGAAGCTGTAAATCCAAAAGGGCACATATTACCAGCAGAAAGCGCTTGTGAAATCCTTAACCTTGTTTAAAACTGTTTTTCATGACTCCTTCAGTCAAAATCTGACCTACATTCTAACTTCTTTGTTTCACAATGGATTTTGGGGTGTTCCTGACTTTGTCCTCACCTATATTGAGAGACAATTCACAGCTTCCTGAGCATATCATTGAATCACCCGTTAAGAGTACTGGCTGACAGTAATGCATGATCAAGGTTTATGAAGTGCCCCAACATAGCTATATTACTTAGCTCAGTAAGAAGAACCCAGAAGCACTTCTGGGTAAGTAGTGCTGTGGTTTTCATAGCCCATGAGAACTATTGGTTAGCTATGTAGCTGTGCTTATCCTAAACTGCTCCTGTAAGGTAACATCAGTACTACCTAGTGTTACCAGACCTAACTTACCCGGCTAAATTAGTAGTTTAGTGTCCCTTGGCTCCATAGCTGAAAAAAGGAATGATTTAGAAACAGAGCTTAACTTAGGTGTGCTGAATTATCTTCTCAGAGCCTCTAAATAGGTCTCAGCTGAATAATTCTCTGAAAGCCTCCCTCTCCATCCAGTGACACAATGACACGTTGCAGAAATGAAGCATCTACTGTAGGCAGCTCTGTTAAGAGACTAAGTTACAGATTTTTACTTGCTGCTGCTTTGATGCACAGGAACTAAAGTTGTAAAAAGTAAAATTTATGCTGTGTTTGATGGTTAATAATTAATAACAAATATTAATTAATAATAATTAATAATAATTAATAAAATTGGTTAAATGCCCAGATCTTAAAGAAATTAAAATGTTTTGAAGGATCTAGATTCAGGTGACCTTTTTTTAACTTTTTTACATTAGTGACTTTGTCTCACCTACTAGTTAACATTTATACGCTCAGTACATTGCTGTAATGTATTAAAAATGAGTTTATAATTATAATGCTGTGTTTTAAAGGAGAGTAAAATGTTTCCGCAATCATGGGACAGAAAATTAAATGAGAGTAAAAGCATATGATATAATCACATAATCCATGGCCCCTTAAGGCATCAGAGGCAGTGTGCCATGACATTCATCAACACTTCTGGGATCTTTACCAGCTTGTTGTTTGGCCTCTGGCTCTTCAAGCCCACTTGGAGGTTCCTATAGTAAGTAGAAAGGCTTGACAATTTTGCCCTAAATATCTGATAGCCATAAATGGTAGCTATTACGTGTCTCCCTCTCAGTGGGCTTGTAAGTTACTTAGTTGTTCACAAGGGCTTTGGAGAGTTTTGTGAGAAGGGTATTTTGTTTGTGTCCTCCCACATTGTCTCTTACCCAACTCTTCCTCCTCTCTGAGGTCATTTGAGGGATAAAGGCCTTCCACATAAAGCATCAACATATTAATTATAGCATTGTTTATACTATTGAAACCGCACCTCCTTCCCACTTCCTGCCTCTGAAACCTGACATTCTCCAGGAAGGCAACGTCTTTCTCAGCCAAAACAATGGCAGAGGTGGCAACTTGCTTTGCTGGTATTGAATCTTACAATTCTTGCTCTGAGCTACACTTCATTTTGTTCCTGTTTGTCTGATCCTAGATGCAATGTTCTTATCAAATCAGCCTGTAATTAGCAACTAATGCAGCTGACATGAGTAAGATAAAGAATTCTTCCCGAAACAGCAAGGCAAAGAGTTTGAAGGACACATAAAAATACCTTAGAACAGCTCCCTCGTTTGTTCGGAATGGTTCTTTATATTCTGAATGTTTTTATTTCTCCTTTGTTCATCAGTGTTTTTCTAGTCTAACTTCTAGTGACTTAGATAATGGAGTGCTGTTGGTGGCAGGAAATGCTCCTTTTATGGAATGATAAGTATAATGTTTTGTTACTTTATTACTTGTAGCCCATGCCCATTAATTTACACTTATTCAGATGATTCGTATTTATCTGTGCAATTCTGATATTTTGTTCCTTTTGCTTTATCTCCCAAGTTCTCTCAAGTGAGTCAGTATCTTTCTGACATAAAAAGCATAGAGCTTGCACATTTCATGTAGATAAAATCTAGAGACAATGGCATATAAAATAATTTTTCTTTCTTCAAGATTCTATTGTTCATGAAAGACTAATTTAAATCAAGAAATACATCTTTCTGTGAGCCACATAATCTGTGCACCTGCTTTCCTATAGTTTTATTGTTAAATTACCCTATACCTAATAAGCACAATTTCTGAGAAAACATTTTGTGCAATGGGCCATTTATGTTCTCTGTGCCTCTTTCTCTGGTGTGGGTTTGCTTGCAGCTTATGATAGAGTTATTTTCATAGGTAACATATTCTAACATCAGTGTCATCACATAATGCAAAATGCCTATTGCTTTATTTGCCCTATAAACTAAAACTAAATTTCCCAAAAAATCTTGTAACTAAATAATACCAGAATACAAGGAGAAAAATCTGAGACATCACAAGGAGAAAGCATTGAATATATCTCCAGGCATATGGTTGGACTGATGTATTTGTCCTGCATGCTTTTCTGCATGTGTATGTGTGTGAGACCAACATCCAGTCCATTGGTGGCTGTTATACTCTACTGAAAGGACAGACTGCAGCTGACAGAAAAAGAAGGGTTGACGTTCTCCTCGTTCATATAAGCTTGAATTTGTCATTGTTCTACTGTGTTTCTTAGACTTACTCCACATCACAAATTACAGCATGGCCTGAGCCACACTGGATAATTAAGAACAAATTAAACACCTGCACTGCAAGGAAGCGGAAGTGAGAGAAAGCATGAAATCTGTACCTGAACAGGGATCTAAAGCTGAACTTACCCCATTTTGAAAGAGGAATCTCTTTCTATTTCATAGTGGAAATTCGTAAGAGGTAGGCTGTTTCGTTGGGTTTGAGTGTGTTCTTAAATCTTTAGCTCCTTGAACCTGGGCTATTTAGAATTATTTATTCATATATAAACAAAAATAAAAAAACCCACCCAAGACAAGTTTTATGAATTAAGATAAATCTGAGAATGTTCAAGGATAACATAAATATTTACCCAAATTAGTTGATTTTGTTCTATTTTTTGTGATTTTTTTTTTGAGTGGCCAACTCAGTGTTTTGAACATTGGCAAAGCTTATTTGGATGCTGAGCAAGCAGGTGTTGCAGGTAACTCTTTGCACCATTTCTTCAGGTACTTACACACATTGACAAGAATAGCTCCTTCTCCAGGTTAAACAGTCCCAGTTCTCTCAGCCTTTCTGCATATGACAGATGCTGTAGTCCTCTAATCATCTTTGTGGCCCTTTTGCTGATCTATCGCCAGTAGGTCAACATGTCCTTTGTACTAGGGATCCTAGAACTGGACAAGGGTTCTAGGTATGATCTTACCAGAGCTAAGCAAAGGGGAAGGATCACCTCTCTTCACCTGCTGTTTGCATCAAAAGATCTTGCTGTGCTCAGGTTTGGTGACTGTACTTGTAAATTCTTCATCAGCTCCAAGGGATCTGCGAAGTAACCCAGAGACTCAGGGAAGACTCAAGGGCATTCTTCAACTCTGAGCCATTCAGCCTGGCACTTGCTTGATGGCATGCCCAGGACTGGCATACATTTCAGTTCTCAATTTCTTCTATTTTCTCAGCATAAGAGAAAAAAAATAGCATTACTGAGCTTCCAAATTTTTCTTCATAACTTTGTATGATGAGGAGCTACATTCAGAGCTCATTCTTTTAATTATACCTTAGGAAGCATTGTTATGATACAGAGTGAATGCTTGTTGCCACTTTTTCTTTTCCATCCATTATTGGAGTAAATCAGATGCTGTGTGAAAAATCTACTATCTTTTACTGGCTCCTGAGACGACCAGTCTACTGCAGGAGGTTATCATATGACCCATCATTTGCTGTTTTCTGTGTCTCAACATGTAGTATATGAAAACCAGAAACACTTTGGTTATTCGTTTCTGTCTTTCCCTTTGCTGCCACCATATGGTTAAGTGTCAGTAAATCAAGAGATTATGAACTACCAGGGTTTTTAGAACTACACTTGCTTGTGAAAATACCTCAGATGGTCGGTATGAGTTACCGATCTTTCAATGAAAATGTTGAAGATACGTACTGTCTCAAGCAAAGAACATGATAACTCTGGAGAAAGGCAGCATGTATTCAACTGCATTCCTTATCAGCCACTTTTTCTTGACTATAGGATCTGGGAATCCCCACTCCTCCAGGCTGCCAAAGAGAACAACCTCCCAGCCATTAGGAAACTTCTCACTGATGGAACATGTGATATCTATCAGAGAGGTAACTCAATTATTTGCGACAAATGGTTTCCTGTGGAAGCAAGAGTCTGTTACAATGAGTAGAATAGTGTGTTTGTTAGTTTGCTAAAACATTTGCCTTAGCAAACTCAAGCTACTTGGCTTTGTGTTAGCAGCTTTTACAACAAAGTGAGTTTTCTGACTTGGAGAGCTCATCAAACCCTTAAGGAATGGGAAGATTAGAGGATTACAGCTTGAATGGGCCTTTTTTGTGAGAGCACTGTGTGCTCCTCCACTTCATGCCTCAGTCTGCTGTCACTTACAAATATCTGAAGTCTCTGTTCAGCTTTTAGATTTTGGAGTTGAAGGACAGAGACTGTAGTTTTGAGGCTGTTACCATGTCATGTGTTGAGGTGGCATCTGGCAGTACTCAAGCAGGGACTAGCACTCCTGTAGTCCTCAACCCCAATATATGAATTTCTGCTTTTGCCACATATAGTTGACTGTCTAGAATGACTCGCATGCTTCTCCTACTATTTCTAGGTGCAGTGGGGGAGACTGCCCTTCATGTAGCTGCCTTGTATGATAACATGGAGGCAGCAGTGACTTTGATGGAAGCAGCTCCTGAGCTTATCAATGAGAGGATGACATCAGAGCTCTATGAAGGTGACATCTTAGGGAATGAAGATGGGCAGGATTCCCTGTAGGGGGAGATAAGAAATACTACCTGTACTTTTAAGAAAGCAGCTTATACTGTTCCTGGTTCAATATAGTGCTGAACTGTTACAAAGCAAAACCAACATACGAATGGCTCCTGACCATCTGTGGAAGGTGGAATTATATTAAACCCAAGTACGCACATGTATGAACAAGTAACTGTCAAACCATTAACCACATATGGGCCTGTTTGCTATAGTAGGATTGCAAGGAAATGTACATTTTACTTTCTAGCCTACTCATTTGTAACAAAAGGCACCTTTACCCATCTCTGAAAGGAGAAAAAATAGGGTTTTGGTTGACGAAGAACAGGATTGAAAAAAATGTGGCTGCTGCTTTTGAGTCTCATCTGAGCCAGGTTTTTAAAGGATGGTTCTGACTGACTACTCAGAAAGGCCAGACAGAATCTTGAAACCACTAAAATAATAATGGTGGGGGTTTAAAACTTCTAATACCTAGTTTGAACGATTAAAGTAAGTCTTTTTTGGGAGCTTTGCCTTGATCTGGTCTTTGCATTCCATGAAGGGAAGCATCATCAGTCACACGGCTTTCAGTGTAATTTCTGGAAGGGTGTAGCATGTCTTGTTTTCCCCAACAAAAACCTAGAAGGTGCATGCTGTTGGCTTTTCTTTGGCAAGGTGTAAAGTCAGTTTTCATGAATTCATAAGGAGAGTTAAGTAGAGTGGAATCAGTGGAAAACCTGTCGTTTTGCACACAACAAGGGTAACCTCAAATCTAAATAATATAGCCATGATGGGTGCAGTCCCAAAAACCTTAGATTTACCGTGACTGAAATGTGAACTGCAGGCTACTGATCAGCCTGAGGCTGCTTTCTTGGAAGGCAAGGTTTTATTTCTGTGTCTTACAGGCCAGACAGCTCTTCACATTGCAGCAGTGAACCAAAACATCATCTTGGTGAAGGCTTTACTCAAGAGAGGAGCTAATGCCTGCACAGCACGGGCTACTGGGCGCTTCTTCAGGCGCAGCTCCCAGAATCTGCTCTATTTTGGTACAGTCTTATCTTCTCCTCTTGCTGCTATGGGAGGGAATCAGCAAAGTGATAAGGGGAACATATGGAGGCTTTAGTTCCCATCTAAACTGGTTGAGTAGGGACTCATGTCTCCAAGTGTCATCAATCACACATCTTTTAGCAGACAGTAATGCTTCACCTGAGTATGTAAATACTACAGAAATATAAATATATAAATCATACAGATTTAAATATTTGCATGTATACAAATATATATACTCTATTAAAAAAATGTAATTTCTTCCTAGCAGCATAGAGCAACTTACTTGTCAACCTTCTTGTGAAGGTAACCTTCTGAAAAGAACACCTTTTTCTTTTAGTGCTGTGGGGTAAAGGCATTCTTTCCTTTCTGAGTAGAATGAGAAGTGGGCAGAAAATTTACAGGTTACCTGAGGTAACTCTTTGTTTCATGTCCTCTAGCTTAGTAGCATGGATAGCTTTCCCTCATTGTACTTTAACTTCTCCTGCCTCCTGCAGTCCTAATGTTGTTTCTCCCCATTCCTTTCTTTTCAGGAGAGCATGTTTTATCATTTGCTGCTTGTGTGGGAAATGAGGAAATTGTACAGTTGCTCATTGAAAATGGAGCTGATATTAGAGCTCAAGATTATCTGGGTATGTGTTGTGGGGCCTACTGAATTGGACATAGTGTATATGGATGTTTCAAATCAGATTCTGTTACCTGTGCATGCACATAGTTTCTCTCATTACAAACGGCTGAGGGATGAGGGATGTGAGGAAAATTAAAGCCATCAGTCAATTGCCAGTCTTTGTGCAGGGCTGAGCAATTCTTCATATTTTATCTGGCCTGCTTCCTTCATAGGTAACACTGTTCTTCACATCCTGGTTCTCCAACCTAATAAGACATTTGCCTGCCGCATGTACAGCCTGATACTCTCCTATGATAGGAACAAAGAGGGACCAGGATCACTTGAATTGATTCCTAACAATGAGGGGCTAACTCCATTCAAACTGGCTGGAGTTGAGGGCAACACTGTGGTGAGTTTCTGTGACACAGATGTTTCCATATAAAAGAGAAATGGAGAACTTGAAATAATGTTATCCAGACCGAGGGAGTTCGTGCATGTTCTTAGGGGGCAGAAAACACATAACAAATCCTTTATAAGAAAATCCTTCAGAAGAAATTTCTTTATCCTAATGAAAGAAATGAGTGCTTAAAGAATAACTCTTCGGACCCAATATTTGAAGCATTTGAGTTGAAAAGTGTTAACATAAAGATACACACGCCCCATACCCCCCTTAAATTTTTTTTGAAAGTCCAACTGAAATTATCTTTTCTGAGATTTCATTACCCTAAATGTGACCCATGGAAAACTTCTTTGGGTACCCACGGACATTTGTTAATAGATAAGAACTCAGTATTTAATGTTAAACTCTCATCCTTTCCCTTAACAAAATGACAAAGGTGTTTAGTGTTACTTCTGTAGATCTATAAAGGACAGGATCATTTCCCTTGCAACACCTCTTTTCTAATAACTTGTAGAAAAGTATAAAAAGGTATTTTTTTTCCTAATCAATGTAGAATTCCATATGAACTCTATTGTCAGGATGTATAACTGTGTTAAATAACATTAGCAGTTTGATTAGAATTTAAAGTAAAAAACATTCATCCTTTACCTTGAGCATGAGCTAATAATCAAACGGGAATCAGAAAAAGTTCAACTTCTTAACCTGCTGTAATTGCTCCTGAGAGATATGAGAACTGCTACAACTGCCAAGTTCAGGCAAATGCATTGTAATTAATAGGTTTTAACAAGTTTGTTCTCATTGCAAATACACTATTTACTGGAAAGTTCCTGATACCCTCAAGCTCCTTCTTTTCTCCTCAGATGTTTCAATACTTTATGCAGAAGCGGAAGCACAATCTTTGGTCCTTTGGCCCCTTGACCACTGTTCTCTATGATCTCACAGAGATTGACTCCTGGGCTGAAGACCAGTCCTTCCTTGAGCTCATTGTCTCAACCAAGAAGAGAGAGGTACTGTGTGCCCCACGTGTTTTTAGTGTGCAGACCATGGTGGTGATTATAAAAGGAGAATAATGAGTTTGAAGGTTCAAGCTTTTTTATAGCATCCAAGAGCAAGGACTTTGTACAGTGTGCTGCAGGGAATACACAAAATGTGTTAATACTTATTAATAACCTAGCTACATCTGATGTATGTACATCTGATTTATATACAGTTTCTTCTGAGGTGTGAAACTTGAAGATGATTGAAAGAACTTAGCATGAGCAAGCTACAGGAAATGACATTGTGTGATTCAAGTAAATGGTTCTTTCTTTCAGCAGGCTCAAATGTATCAGTGACAAATACCTCTACAGTAGCTCTAGCAAGTAGCTTTCTGTAACTGTGATTCTGATTAACTCTCACAATGTCCCTGTGAGACATGACTGTGTTCAGAAATCCTAAACTAGAGTGCATTTTTAAACCCACTCATTCTCTTCATTTAAAGACAGTAGGCAAATCATCTCTGCTGCAGGCTTCAAAACTTGTAAAGGTATCACTGAAAATCAAAATAACAAATGTAATGGCAAGCCTAGACAGACCTCTAAGACTTTAAAGGGACACCACCCTATCAGTTGTAATAACCTTAAATAACACTAATACAATAGGAAATGAACAAGAAGACACTTTAATTAGTACAATCCTCCCCATCCTGTATTATTTCCATCTATCGAATCTTTTTTGCTTATATGTATTTTTACTTTGCTTATGAACAAATGCCCTTATGGCATTTAATTCCTTCTTTCTGTCTTTCTCAGGCACGTCAAATCTTGGACCTAACACCTGTCAAGGAGCTGGTGAGCCTGAAGTGGAATATGTATGGTCGTCCCTATTTCTGTTTCCTGGCTTTATTCTATATACTCTACATGATCTGCTTCACTATGTGCTGCGTCTACCGACCTCTGAAACCCCGAACAGGCAACAAAACAAGCAGCAGAGACAATACAATCTATGTCCAGAAAATGCTGCAGGTACCGTGTCTATAGGTGTCAGGGCCCCATAGGCAACATTGGGCAATTCTCATCTAACCTACTAAACTGGAAAGTCCAAGTCTTTCCCAGTTCCCAGCTACTGCAGCTTTCCTTCTTTCTGCCAGCTGTCCTTTGTCAGTGAGAAATATGGTGCACTCTCTGTTCTCAGTTGCTGGATCTGGTCTCATTCCTGTGGCCTTGTCAGTCCTAGTCATGTTTATTGCACTAACGATGGGCCTTCCCTTCACCCATCCTCTTTTTTAATTTCCTTTCCCTCCCTTTAAAATTTAATTTTAATTTCCATTCACTTTTTTTTTTCAGGAATCATACGTGACATATGAAGATGAGCTGAGGCTGGTGGGGGAGCTAATCACAGTCATTGGAGCTGTAGTGATTTTGATCCTTGAGGTAAGAGAAACAGTGAGCTCTATAGTTTTGAGTTTCATCAGGACAGATTTTACTTGCTAGACAGGCATGCGTTTGTGCTGGTGACTTGGTAGGGGTTATTTGCTTTGTCTAAGTGCTTTGATATAGGTCTATGGAAATAGACACTGCTAACAGTATCTGTTGGATGAAACAGACTGTGATGATGTACTAGTAAGACTCCAGGTGTGGAAGAAGCAATTAGAAGGATTGGCTGCAATCTGAAATACTATCTGCAGGGTAATGCCTCTGTTCCTGTTAACACCATCTGTGGATCCAGCTGAATCTCAGCTATTGCATTAGATTATTAGAGATTCTTCATCTAGCACCCAGAAATACTCATGTGTTTAAGGGTGCTGGATGAAGTGATTTTTGTGCATACACATAAAAGTCTGTTTTATTGGAGATCAGTGACTGTGTGGATCTGTGTGGAGCCTTACTCAGCCGGAGTTCAGAGGTGGATGTGTTTAGGTGTTCTTTTTACCATGAACTCTCTCTCTCAAACAAAAGGCAAAGCGATTCAAATGAAAACAAATACCTCCCCCACTCGATTTTATTATAATACGAAAAAGAAGACCAAAACTTCTACATGCGAAAACTCAAATGATGATGCCAGAGAGAACTGAAATAATACAGGGCTTGAAAACAGGCTTTTCTTTGCCCATATCTATTATGGAAGGACAGGTCCCTCTTCCTGTGTTTGGTCACGACTCTAGGACTAAACCACAATTAACACAGTGAGAATTAGAACAAACTCAAGAAGATCTTTTGTCTTAATTCCTGACTCTCAGCTGTTTGTCTGGTCTCTTGTCAGTAATCTATATGAACTTCAGGCTCACAGCTCTGTGCTGCAGCATCTCTCTGCCACATACTGAAGTCTCTTGATCTGCCCAGGTGCTCTTAGATTTTGCAGCAATCTCTGTCCTATCCCAAGAGTGGTTCACCTGATTCAATCATTCTTTTTTTAAAGTAATATGGAAATCAATCTGTGAATCAGCCAAGCAGATGCAGCTGGTCCCAAGATCCTGTGAATATTGGTGATAACCATGACATTTTATAGTATAATGGAATTCATCTGAGTCCTAAAGTGAATAGGATGTCTCTCTTAGATCCCAGATATCCTTAGAGTTGGAGCAGCAAAATACTTTGGACAAACCATCCTAGGAGGGCCTTTCCACATAATTGTGTGAGTACACCACTTTTGAAGTATCTCATTTTCTCCATTACTGTCTTTTGCCAGATGAGTCACTTGCTCCATTCTTCTAGAGTATTCCTTCTCTTGATTTGTTTTATTGCCTCAGCTGCTGTGTAGGGAGTCAGTAGCCATGTAGAGTTGACGGCACTGAGAGTTCTTTGCCTCTGGGGCTGGTGGCTGTATGTGCCTGTCTTGGAATTTTTTAGAATAAAACAAAAAGGAGGTCAAGATTCCTCTACTGAACTTTTTTCATTGTCTCTTCTTCCTTTGCAGCATCACATATGCTTGCATGATTCTAGTAACCATGGTGATGCGTCTCACCAGCACAACTGGTGAGGTGGTGCCCATGTCCTTTGCCCTGGTGCTAGGATGGTGCAATGTCATGTACTTCGCACGAGGCTTCCAGATGCTCGGACCCTTTACCATCATGATCCAGAAGGTATAAGACACAAACATATATGGGCTTCTTACATCATGACACCTCTTTGCAGATAGGACTACAAAGGACTTCTTTAGTGCAGAAGTTTTCTTTAGTTCACTCACTGTCTTAGAATCTGAAAAATGGTTTACGTAGGATTGTATTGTGACTTGCTGGAACAGTTGGCCCTTATGGTGCTTCTCTTTGTTCTACAGATGATATTTGGAGATCTTATGCGCTTTTGCTGGCTCATGGCTGTGGTGATACTAGGCTTTGCATCAGGTGAGTTTGCGGAAGTAAACCAGCAATATCATAGAATCAGCCAAGTGAGAAAAGACCTTTAAGATCAACAAGTCCAACCTTTACCTCAGTGCTGCCAAGGCCACCACTAACCCACGTCACTAAGGGACTCATCTGCACAGTTTGTGAACCCTTCCAGGGACGGTGACTCCAGCACTGTCCTGGGCAGCCTGTTCCAATGCCCAAGCAACCTCTGGGGAAGAAATTTTGCTTAATATCCAATTTAAACCTCCCCTAGCACAGTATGAGGCATTTCCTCTTGTCCTATTGCTTGTTACTTGGGAGAAGAGACCAGCCACCTCCATGCAGCCAACACCTCCATGTAAGTAATGCCCTGACAACTTCTTTAGTATGAACAAAGTGTGTGGGTTTTGATTTGTTTTCAGGTTGCCCTCTGAGTAAGCAGGCAAAGGTGGTGATGATGTATACCCTCTATTTCTTTGAGTATGTTCACTTTCCCAGAACTGATTTCTGTTCAAAAAGTTCTGTTTTCAGTTCTTTCCCTTTCTAGGGTAATAGAAATTAGAACAATCCATGTAATTCCACATATATATATATATGTCAAGGTTTACAAACATACTGCATTTATGATACTTGTCTTTGGAAAAGGAGATTAACATTCATGATTTATTACTTCTTTGAAGAAGAAAAATTCCCTATTTGGAGAACAAAGGCAATAAAATAATTCTGAGTAATTCTAGTGAGAGTCTTTGTTATGCTGGGTACTGCACTAGCATAAAAATACATGTAGCTCCTTCCCAGACCACTTTTTGTTGCCAGCATCCCTTACAGGACCCTGTTGTTGCTCTTGGAATGTGATTCCTGTTGTTTAAACTTTCTCTTTTTTTCCCCCTATTGCTCTCCTTCAGCTTTTTACATCATCTTCCAGACAGAGAACCCTGAGAACCTTGGACAGTTCTACAATTATCCTATGTCCTTGTTCACCACCTTTGAGCTGTTCCTCACTATCATTGATGGCCCTGCAAATTATGATGTGGATCTGCCCTTTATGTACAGTGTGGTATACTTCGCCTTCGCCATCATTGCCACGCTCCTTATGCTCAACTTGCTAATTGCTATGATGGGTGACACCCATTGGAGAGTGGCCCATGAGCGGGATGAGCTCTGGAGAGCCCAGGTAATCTAGTTTAAGTGTTAAGTGTTCACTTTTAATAAAGAAGGGGAAAAGTTGTCCAGGGAAAATGTGCTAGACAGTGCAATTACTTACTCTGCCATCCATGCTCTTAAAGGAGGTACTTTAAAACCTTTTGCTGGCCTTCACTTTTCTCAGGAGCTAATACAATAAGCCATGTTCTTTTAATTCTGTTTTACAGCTTCTGTATTTCTTCTCTCCTTTCTATGAATCTGAAGTGACTAAATGTAAGACTCTTCTTCACCTCTTCCCATGTGAGACTGTCTTACAATATGTCTTTGCTCTGTGGGTATTCCTACCTTATTTCAAATAGCAACTAGAAACCCATTCAGCCTTTTAGTCCATCCTGTATTTTCCTAGCTCTTTGGTCATTACACATGAGCTCTCGTGCTAAATAGAATTATAGTTGCATCCTTTTTTACATATCATATTCTGTGTAACTGAGAGTTTAACTATAATTATAGGGATTGACTGAGGTGGCATAGAATGCAAGGTAATGATTGCAAGTAGGTCAGTAATATCTTTAGATCCATTAAAAGAAGTTGGCCTAACTCTTGCTCAAAAGACAAAAAAAAAATGAACCAGATGATTTATATAGCTGCTCAGCAGGAAATCCTTTCCTGTGGGAAATCAGTAAGTCAATGGTTAAATCTAGTTGTATGGCCACATTGGTAAGTTCTGACAACAGTTAATGCATATATAAATACTGTCCTCTTCTGTAGCTTGGAAATTAATTACCCTATTCTTTGCCACCAGGAAAGTTATTTAACAGTGTTTTAAGAGCACCATTGCTTCCTCAAAACATGTCACAGCTGTGACTAAAATAGTGAATTGTCCCATACTAAAAAGAGTCGTGACTTTGATTTTTCCATTACTTATGGAGCTGTAATGAAGTATGATAATGGATCAGTATTCATGAAACTGATCATTTTGAAAGAGAGTTTTTTCTAATCCATCCCAGTTATTTCTTGTTTGCTTGGTTTTGTTTGATTGGGTTTTTTATTCTAAAGGTTGTTGCTACCACTGTCATGCTGGAGAGGAAACTGCCAAGGTGTCTCTGGCCTCGCTCTGGGATCTGTGGCAGGGAGTATGGGCTAGGGGATCGATGGTATCTCAGGTGAGTTCTCTTCTAGTGTGTGCCCGTAAGGATCCTAGAAGAAGAATCCAAGAGGTGGATGTTAATAAGAAACATGACAGGGATGAAGGTCTAGGAGGTAATTGTATGACGATAGCTGCTAGCACTGTACCTGTAAAAGACTTCCTGTTTCTGTGTAGATTTTTTGGGATGTCTAGGTCAGTAAGCATATTTTTGGGAGGGGCTTGCTGCTTGTGGCTGCTTAGTTTTGTTGACAAACTGGCATATTTCTACTTCATTAAGTTCATCTTCTTAATCGTCTTACAGAATTGAAGACAGGGTTGATCCCATCAAACACAAGATGTTGCGGTACACAGAAGCATTAAAGGCTCAAGATAAGGATAACTATGACAAAGGTTTGGAAAAGCTGGAAATCAATAGGGACATCCTGTACAAGAAGGAACTGCCTGTTCTTTCATTGTCACGAAGCACATCCAAGACTAGTTCTCACCGTGGCTGGGAGATCCTTAGGCGTAACACCTTCCACCAGCTTCATGAGGAGGTTGGATATGCCATGGAAGAAGAGGTCTATAATGTCTAAGAGGCATCTTCTTTTTTTTTTTTTTCCACAACACAGATCACTTTTGCCGTAGCAGTTGTCTTCTCCAGCTGTTTGTACATGTTCCAGCATGCTACTCACATTGAGCCTTGAGGAACTCTGCTGGTGAAGAGTTCATGAACAGTTCATGGCATATGCGCTATATGAATGCCATCTTTTCTCTCCTACACTTTTTTGTTTCTCCTCTTGCACTGATATTTGCACCATGCTGGTGGATTTGTTGAGCTAAAGTGTGTGGTAGGTTTTTTTATGCTTTGTAATGCCCTACAGAAGTGAACAAAAGAAGCCAGCAACAAGGTTTCACCCATTTACAAAGAAGAGATCAGTAAGCCTTCTCCCAGACTGTTACATACAGTGTAATCTTTCCTTCCAGTTTCACAAAATTCCAGTGTTCTCATAGGAAAGAGAGCTGACTGAAGTTCTGCTTTATGATTTGGTACAGAACTGAAAAAAACCCCTATAACTAAGCTCAGGAATGGAAGTAGTTACCGACATTGTGATGATTAAAAGAACTGTAACTACACAGCTGGCATTCAGGGCCTGACAGATTTTGCCCTCTGAAGAAAAGCAGTCTCTACTAGCTGCATTTTCAGTACTGCTGTATTAACAGGACTGGTTTGGTTTTAGTTTGATTTTGGCTTGCTTCTTTGGGGTTTTTTTGTGTGCATATGAGTTTGTTTGATTGATTGATCGATTTTGTTGTTATATGAATGCACTTTAAGGTTTTGAAAATGTGATGACTGCTATTCCTGGGAGAATTCTGAAGGATCTAAAGTGGGTACTTCTTTTCTTAATGCGAGCATGAATGACCTGGTTAGGTGACTAAGCAATGTGAAATTTCAGCAGAGCTATTAATCTCCCAAGTGAGTTGAATCTGGTCTTTTATTTTCTGTGGAAGAGTAGGATTCTGAACCATAGTTCTCTGAGCCATGAAGGTTGAGCAGTGAGCTACAATATAGCACTGAAAGAAATGAAGTGGAAATGTTGGATAGATGAGTAAGAGCTCTTGCAGAGGCAGTTCATAATATGGTGTGTGCAGCCTCGATCTCTGAAAGTCTGAAACTATCCAATAAACAACTGAGTCATCCACACAGTTCCTCTCCAGACGATGCAGTGCCAGTTAGTCAATTTGTCATCTGTCTACAGCCATTTTAAGAAAAATGGATAAATATTCTGAGAAATGGACTGTCATTTCAGGATTTTTTATATTCTCAGGAGTGTGGAGTTTCATTCCGGTAGCAGAAGTAAGTGGAAAGCAATCCACGGTCTTCACATTTCCTTCCCACAGGACTAGTAACAGAAACTGTTTTTTAAGAAACCAAGGATTATTAGCTAGCACTAGACTTTGAGCCAAATCACCTTGTGAGAATGAAAGCAGATAATGAAAATGCTGAATTCGGTGGATTTCTGATTGTATTGAGATATCACAGCAAACATCTCCATCTCCTCTCTTGCAGGTGCTGTAATGAGTTGAGCATCATTATCCTTGCAATTGTGTGGTTTTATTAAATGTCCTGTTTCTCTTACTTGAATGTGTGTTTATGCTCCAGTGAATGACTGACAGAGGCTGTCTCTCTGGAATGCAACTTCATACTTTGGGTTGACTCATTTTGTTGAATTGAGAGTTTTGCCTGGTCTCACTTAGGTATTGTCAGCCCTTCCCAAAACCTTTGGGGTTTGTACTGGTGGTCTCTGGAGACGGGAACAATGTGGTACATTAACCAGAACTGTGAATTGCTGCTGTAATTGTACCTGAATTTTCTTTCATAGTGAACAGGAAATAGCAGGAAGGGGAGGACTGATGGCTTCCCCCTCCTTCCCTGCCCCCAAGTATAGTAGTCTTTTCACTGGTTTGAAAACCTGGAGAAATACAATTAAGGTGGAGCGATATATAGCCATTTCTACAAAGGGTGTCCCCTTTGTGACATAATAATAATAATTTAAAAGCTAGTTTGAAGTATAAAATGTGTAAGCCCTGGTGCTGATTTTGTGTTCTTCATTGCCATAAACAACATGAAGAATTTTGATCTTGGAACTCAAACCAACATATCAACATTGCAGGAGGCAGAACAGAACTCAGTTGTGCTACATCTGTATAGATTTCTGTATCTGTTCTCCATGAAAATAGAATTAAAAATCCAGTAGCAGATAGTTTTAGGGAAGTGCTTTCTCTGTAGTAGCTTTAAAAATCCTTGCACAGAACGGCATTAAAACTGTATGATTTCTTTGCTGGTTTTTGAGTTGCCTAATGTATGTAAGGTAATCATAGAATATTTTGGGTTGAAAAGGACCTTTAAAAGCCATCTAGTCCAATCCTCTGCAGTGAGCATGGATGTCTTCAAATAGATCAGGCTGTTCAGAACCCTATCCAACCTGACCTTCAATGTCTCCAGGGATAGGGCATCTGCCATCTCTCTGGGCAACCTGTGCCAGTGCTTGACCACTCACATTGTAAGAAGTTTCTTCTTGACTGATATTTGAACTTGGTTTCCAGCTTCTTGGGGTGATGCATATAAAAAAAAAAAACCTGGAAAAAGACATTATACATCAGGAGACAGAATATTTTACCAGTAGTAAATAATTCCCCCCATCTTCTTGATGATGTGTGCTGCAGAATGTATTTGGCATAATTTATTAAATCTGGAGGATAAAGAGCTATAGAAGAAAATGTGAGGTAAGAAAAGCCAGCAGATACAATGGGCACACAAGAAATTAGAAATATTAAATATAACATATAAATGTGAAGTAGCTACTGTTTTCCATTAGGGCATATTCACATGAGCTGTGCCATGTGAACCTCAGATGATGAAGTAATAGCAGACACTAGACTAACAGGAGGAGCTGGAAGCCACTGTACAGCAGGGAAGTCATGACATAATTGCCATCACAGAAATGCGGTGGAATGATAGGCATGATTGGAGTGCTGCAGTAGATGGCTACAGGCTCTTCAGAAGAAATAGGCAAAGAGGTGGTGGGGTTGTGTTGTATGTCAGGGAGTGCATTGACTGCCTTGAACTCAGTGTTATCAGTGAGAAGGCTGAATGTGAAGATCAAGGGGAAGGCCAACCAATCAGATACTGTGGTAGGTGTCTGTTTATAGACCACCCAGCCAGGATGAAGCTACAGATGTAGTGTTCTTCAAACAACTGGGAGAAGTTTCATGATCAGTTGCACTTGTTCTCCTGGGGGACTACAACCTACCAGATGTCTGCTGGAAGTACAGTAGCAGAGAACAAACAGTTCAGGAGGTTCTTGGAGGGTGTGGAAGATAACTTTCTAACCCAGCTGGTGAGTGAGACAACTAGGGGAGATGCCTGGCTAGATTTGCCGTTGGCAAACAGAGGAGGACAGTGGGTGATGTGATAGATGAGGCCGTCTTGGGAAAAGTGATCACAAAATGATTGAATTTTCAATCCTTGGAAAAGTCAGGAAGAAGGTCAGAAAAACCTCTACCTTAGACTTATGGAGGCCTGTCTTTGGCCTGTTCAGGACTCTGGCTGGCAGAATTCCTTATGAAACATTACTGAAGGAAAAAGAGGCCCAGGAAGGCTGGATGCTCTTCAAGAATGAAATCCTGAAGATGCAGGAACAGATGGCCCCTTTGTCCCAAAAATCAACCTGGCAGGAAGAGACCAGCCTGGCTGAAGAGAGAGATAGTGCTGGAACTCAGGAAAAACAAGAGGATCATCTGTGGAAGAAGGACTGTTACCCCATGAGCAATACAAGGATGTTGTTAGGTTATGTAGAGGGGAAGTTAGAAATGCAAAGACAGAGATGGAACTAAATCTGGCCACTGCCATCAAAGATAATAAGTATTTTTTCAAATATATTAGCAATAAAAGGAGGGCCAGGGAGAACCACCACCATCTGCTGGACACAAAGGGTGACCCAGTGACTAAGGATGAGGAAAAGGCTGAGGTACTTAATGCTGCCTTCGTCTCAGTCTTTAATAGTCACATCAGCCATTCTCAGGGTACTCAGAAACCTCCCGCTCCACTTGGACATATGTAAGTCTATGGGGCCATAGGGGTTCCACCCAAGAGTGCTGAAGGAGATGGTAGAGGAGCTCACTAAACCACTCTCCATCATCTAGCAGCAGTTCTGATGTAGTGGGCAGGTTCCAGGGGATTGGAGGTTGACCAGCATGACATCTCTCTACAAAAAGGGCAGAAGGAAGACCTTGGGAACTACAGACCTGTCAGACTGTCCCAAGTGACAGGACAAGAGGAAATGGTCTCAAGCTGCGCCAGGGGAGGTTTAGACTGGAGAGAGGGTGTTCAGGTATTGGAACAGGCTGCTCAGGGCAGTGGTGGAGTCACCATCCCTGCAAGTGTTCACGTACCACGTGTATGAGAACCCCAGTGACATGGGTTAGTGGCAGCCTTGGCAGTGCTGGGGGAATGGTTGGACTTGATGAGCTTAAAGGTCTTTTCTAAACCAGTTGATTCTGTGATTCTATTATTCTGTGATTTGAGCTGCTTCAATGCAATCTAGCTCAGACTTAGAAACAGCAATAGCTACAGTTACACAACAGCAAAGCACTTTTGCTGTGATATTCTGCATAGATGTGCACTTTAGGATTTGTTCTGAGTTTTTGTACTTTGTGATGCAGTCATATCCTAAAATTCTGAAAGTGTTGTTGCTCCTTGCTGGTTGCAAGGTGTCTTTTCTCTCCCTCTTACCAATATTGCAGTGATTTCAAAGCAGACATTCCTTCCCTCTTTGAAACTGCTAACCTCAAACTGTCTTCTACATTACTGAAGCAACTTCTGAGTTTATGATCATTAATGTGACAAGAATTAATGTTCTGATCCAGTTGCTTGTAGCAAGATGAGACGTAGTTTCCTGACAATAAAAATATATATATGGAGTATCTTGCTTGCCTCTTTGTGTCTAAAAAGAAATGTCATGGGCCAATTTTTGTGCTTGTGTCTCTGATAGGAATCACACCATACATGAGTGGAAAAATTGTTTGGATTGTCATGCTTGAGTCCATGTTAATTTTTTTTTTAGCAATCCACTTCAGAAATCTCTTTATACAAAACTTGTAAAGAGTTTCAAATACTGAAAGAACTATTAAGACTCTGTTTTCTTAAGTCATTGAGTAAAAGCTCTTTGAAGAAATAGTCATGTTTTCATGTTGGTGGAACGACCTTTTTTGGATGGTGGTACTTGCTATAGCTGCTTGCAATAAAATGCACATAAGTACAGAGAGCTTTCTCACTAATACACATACAAAACAGATACTGATAGCCCAGTTTTGGGTTGCAGAATTTGATGTTTACACCATTCTCTAAATGATTACTATGATTTCTTTTCTAGTGTGGTTAAGGGCTTCTTCTCATATTACACATTAAAGTAAATGAGGCAAAGAAGTTGCAAGCCAGACTAATAAATTCCCATAAACTTCTACTGAAGTGCATTCTGCACTGCGAAGGAACTCAGCTGTAAACAAAGGGTCTTGCTTGTTTATTAGATATCAACAAAGTTGCTGATATACTGAATCAATAGTTTAATTTGGCTTTGTATTTGCCCTTGGTTTTTCTCTTGCTTGCAATATCTAACTTTAGTCAGTAATATGTGCTATTTTTTCAAATTTTTATAATAAACACAATAACAAAACCATCATTATGTAGAAGTAAACATGTTAAAACACTTCACGTTGATTTTTGAAAGCTTTCTAAATGGGAATAAACCAATCCAGGAAACGGTACATAAGAGATTAGGGTAATAGTTAGAGCCATTAACTATTGATTTTAAGAATAAGATTATTTCTGAAATGATAGTATTTTAATCAAGCTCTCAACTGTGCACAGAGAACTCTTCAGCAAGAGTCTGATGCTTGCCTTAAGAAATCTACCCAAGACAAGAAATCAGTGTGGATGCAAGCAAACATCTCTGAGATGGCCCATATGATAAGCCTCAGGCCTTGCTACCATTTTATGCTGGGTTGATACTTACAAAGCATGTAGATCTGCTGCTATTTTTAACTCTCTGCTGCTGCACGTTTTACCATCATCCTTCTGCATACATAAAAGCCTTGTCCTTAAGAACACCTTCCTACTCATTAATCAAATGCATGGGTTGGCTGAAGTTCCCTTTTAGTTACAACAAATTGACACTGTGTCTCAGATAGAAGCAGAATTGGGAAAGAAAATATTACAGTGTTCCATAAGCTCAACCACTCCATAGCATCAAAAGGAATGATTTTTAAAACCTCTGAGAAGTTCTGTGTTGATTTAAGAATTTTAATCTAAAATACCAATAAGCTGAATTTTCTAGGAGGACAATATCTGGCCGCACACACTACTCAACTATGTCATCGATATAGTCAGACTGGACTTACCACTTGTCAAAATCATGGTGTGCATTGATGCAAGCTCCACTTCTGCCTGGGACGTGGCAGAAAATTCCTGGAGTTTTCAATAAACACTGAAGAATGACTATTTAGCTCTTGACTTCAGAGGAAGTTGTTCACTATTTTAAAACTTTGCTTTCCAGCAGGAATACCTATTTATAATAGTGCGATGTTGTGGTACATTTTAATGTCTTTGAGTTGATAGATAAAAAAAGGAAAATCAAAGAGAAATAACTGTTTGGAATTTAGTAATTATAAAAATTTAGGAAGTGCTAATGCAGACATTCGGGGATTGACAAGGGAATGACAAGAATAGGTTTTAAGGAGGTACAAGGCAGACGCAAGCAGAAGAATTTAAACATGATTCTGATCACAGCTGCTCATAATTTTCCCAGAACTCCATCTATGCTTCTCTTGCACATAGGTGTAAATAATGCTTCCACATATCATCGTTTCTGACAAACAAACAAAAAGAATCTAATGGATTCACATAAGAGTTCATTCTTTATTCAGGCTCATGATACTGTTAGCTTGCTTGATCTCCTGAGGACAGTGCCCTGGACTGCTGAAGCAATAGAAACTGGCTCACTCCAACGTGATACATTAAGGATGGAGTTGAGACATTTGAGAACACTAGCATGCTTATTCCTCCTATGTCTTGATGTTTGGGATGGGCTTTAAAAATTCCCATTGGTGAGACCACATAAAATAATCAGGAATGGATCAATAACCTCAATGAGATGAGGGTCACCTTCATGCCATTATGTCAACAGCTGGCTTTGGTGCTGGACAGCCTGCACACATGTATCTGGGTATCTATCATAATGCTAAAGCAACTGACCTTTAACAAATACTAATCTCACCAGGGAGGGGCTGATGGGAGGAGTGACACCAGTTTGCAGATGCACAACAGTTTCATTAGACTCACGGAATCCATGCTGAAAGAAGGCATGTGGTCAGTCCGGGTTATGAGCCACCACCTTTTCACAACCAGCCTAGATGTTCTCCTCCTATTGTCTGTGAAGAGGAGAAATAGGATACTTTGAAATGCATTTTACATATAGCAGCACTGAATTTCCCCTTCTTCATCACTCCAAACGGGAGTTGCCATTTATGACTTTGTTCAACATTTTTGCTTTGTTAATATTGGATCTACAACCTTGAACACTGCTCAGGTGAAGCAAGCATCACTGGAAGTGATTTTTGAGTGTTTTTAAGAGGGCTTTCCAATATCAGTAGTCGGTGAACTGGGCACTAGGGAAGCCTGAGGGAGTACAAATGTGGCCACAATGGTGCTTCACTTATTGAGAGAAAAATCAATACAGACCAAATTATCTAGTGTCAGATTGACCTCAGAATACGAAATAGGTCACCTATTGAAACTCGTATTCATATGAATATATATGACTGTACGAGTCTTGAAAACTGAAGGCATTTTTTAACCTGTAGCACGATGCTTCACTATGAAAAGCAAAACGAACTCTGCATTTTTTTGGGAAGATCTTTACTAAAACCTTACCTCACCAATGCTTTCCAAAGGCTTAACTTCAAAGAACGAGGCATATTATTGAATGCTAAAGTCATAAAATATTTTAAAAATGTATTATATATAAACATACAAAAATAAAAATAAAATAAATACAAA